>JALBCR010004160.1:600000-877896 GCA_030710515.1 Abscondita cerata
GTAAAAATTTTATCTGAACATTTTTATGAATAGTAATAATGTCAGTAATAAAAAATAACAAGGAAAAATAAATTAACATGACGCATTGTGCTATACGACTCACGGTAACACTGTGCGTCTTTCTTCAATTTAAGATACACTGAATTATTAGCATGGCCGGCTCTGTTCTACATAGTCTATCTATAAAATAATCAATTATATTAATTCAGATCATTTTGAGTAACTGAAATTTCGTATGGATAGATAGATAGAATCTGGAGTGTGGAGCACGAAATCAGTATTGATTATTGTGTTCCCCCTTTTTGAACTTACAGCACCTCCAGTAGATTAAATTCCTTGAGAAATCTCAGGGCTGATCTTGAATTGAGGGGAGTAATCTTCGCCAGTTTGAGAAAATGTTTCCCAAAACAGTTCCACCTTTTGTAAAGCGTGCTTCTTATTCATATTAGTTGTCACACCAATATTGTCTGCCAAGTCGGCAGTGTCCTGTCAGGAAGCCCGTGATAATTAATAAGTAGTTCATGCTGACTGCTACGTAATCCTTGTACTCTTTACCGTTAAAGTTACGTAGTGGAGTTTTGGATTGCCTCAGCCCTGGTAGTCTGATTCAGTTTCAGAATTTTCTTTTCGTTTCTCAACCTGGAGTACATGTGTGCTTGCCAAAACCACAGAAGATATCTGCCATACCCTTTCCTGGTGAAAGCATTTTTCTACCAGGAATCTCAAAATGGCCCGGGACATTATTGTATGCCCCTAGTCAATTTAGTTTCATCATTAAGTTCATGACACAGCTGCTCAATGAGGTGGCTGCTGGCTATCCACATAATATTGAAATGTTGCCAATATACCCTCGATCCAGGTTTAAGATGCGTTCAATTGCGTGTACTTTCGCCTGAAAGACACTTGCGTGGTCTAAACTCCGCGACACCAGTACCATTAGCCGGCATAAAATCTTACACTTCTTTAACATCAAATTTACATTTACCTATTAATAAAAAAAAACACAATTTTATTATTAAGAAATATCTTAATGTACTAATAAACTAAATAAATTAACTGACTATAATTTTTCCTGCAAATCCTTGTATTATTTTTTTCTTAACATTCGATAAACCAACCCTGTTAGAATGAAGTGGAATTTAAAATTCAGTTTGCTCTTGTGACAAACACTATATTGGTAAACTCGTTTAAAAGATAATTCTAATAAATATATTCATAATCTTTCTTCTATTTCTTCTTTTTTTTAATTAAATATTAACAATAAAAATAACACAAAAGTTTTCTTTATGCACCACATTAATAACATTCTACATAAAATCAAAACAAAAAAATATATAATACAAAGAAAAACAGCAATATCAATTATCGATAATCTATGGATTTTGGAAACTGAGCTGTCTAGTTGCGCTAAGCATTTTATTTAAAAAAATTACTCAAATAAAATGTTTTCTGTGTTTTTATTCTAATCTTATTCAACTTTACAGTATATTTTAATGTTCATGTAATCCTCAATTATCAAGGTATTCTGCAACATCTACATCTGCAACTTTCTGAAAATTTTTACTGATCAGGTTATAAAATTTTGGTCCAATATATAAAATGAATTTTCAAATATGTTTTCGTTTATTTTAGGTAATTTAATTAACATTTTAGTTGATTGAAAACTCCTTACTATAATTTTTTTCTTTAGATATTTTCTTAAATAACTTGAACCTTCTATAGGAGTATAAAAGATGCATCATAAGATGCAACATTTTACGTTTGTTCGTCCGAGTATACAGTGTCTTTTTTTTTAAGAAAATTTTATTAATTAGAAGTATAATTATTTAATTTATTTATTGACTGTTGCATATATTGCACTGGACCAGCGGAAAAAAATTGTTCAGGTTCTAATCCATTCTATTGTTAGATGCCTTGACAAAAATTGGACTAATCCAGTCGAATCGTTGGCTAATAACATTTTTATGGTCTTTACCTGAAAGACCCCTTTCATACTCCTACAGAAGACTCAAGTTATTTAACATTTTAGCTTGTTTCTTGTAATTATATTGTAATTTTGTATTTCATTATCAACATCATTTTGATTTAAATTTGAGCAGCTTAAATAATCTTAACACTCTAAATAAAAATAAATACAAGATGTCCATCTATAAATTGACACAATACCTTGTCTCATTCTCTAGTTATAAGCTGTTAGAATGTGATCTTTTAGATTTAGAAGTTCTTGACATGGTTTCATGAAAAAGTAAATTATTCCCTAAAAAACGTGGGTTAATGCCAACAAAATTTTTGGAAATAACAAAAAATGGCTTTTCCAATAATGTTATAAATTATAGGTTGTCCTTTTTAAACTAAGCTCACAAGTTTGATTCAAAAAATTTAATTTTTTTTGTCAATTTCCATAAAAAATTACATGTAGCAACAATGTCAAGAAAAAACTTGAAGTATACTTATAAAGTTTAGTGAAAATTACCTGTCGATATCTTTTCCATTCTCGAGTTATAAGTTGTTGTTAAAATGTGTCAATTTATAGATGGCCACCGTGTATTGTAAAGGCAAGATATTTTCTTTAATGAACAGTGGCAGTAATGGAGTCTTTCTAGATTGATTACATCGAGCCTACTGCTATTTTTGTAATTTCATTATTGGCAATAATGTGACTTTACTAAGCACTTATTATTTAAAACCATTCCTTAAAACATAAAGAATTATTATTTTAGATATTTTACAATTTAGTTATGTTTATACAGCTAATCTAAATTTATTAAACTATTCGTAAATTTGAAATTAATATTAAAATTAATCTATTAAAACTTTTCTTTGTCGGCTTGTTGATATGACAACATCTTTCAAAATTATTATCGTTTACTTTATGTCATAAATGTTTAATTACATTTGTTATTGTTTTTTGAATGTCAGTAAGTCTTATTATTGTTATTAAACTAATGGTTTTAATTATCTTCATATGACTGTTCTACGTAAGATGTACAGCTTGTCCGTGTAGTACACACACCTTTGATATTGCCTTTAAAAAGTAGATTTTTTCAAAATCAGTTTTTTTACGATTCTTTTAGGTTCCTCAGTGGCAACAATTTAAAAATATTTTCAATTATACAGGGTGTCCCACTTTCATGGACCACTTTGATATTTTAAATTGAAACATATATTTTTTATTCTGAATTTACTTGAAAAACTGTGATGACTTTATGAATACGAGTCTTGCTCAAAAAATGTTACTTTTTGAGATATACATTTTTAAACATTTAATTGGCTCAATATCGAACTCAAATTTAAATTTTATTTACACTTAGGACGGTAACCACCCTACCTACCCATGATTTAAAAGTTGACATCGTTTATACAAGGTATGAGAGAAAAAATGTCAAACTTTGTAGTTGAGAATAATGAATAATTTGATAAAATCAAATAGAACATAAAGTCATTCTATTTTTGAATTTGAAACTTTGAAATAGAAGACAAATTTAATCAATTTAAGTATAGAAAATAACAAGTCGTGGAACAAAATATTTAAAGTTTCTTCTATAATAATAATAATGTTTATTTTAATAATAATAATGTTTATTTGTTCAACAGAATAATTCCATTAACAGAACAAAACAAAAAAATAAAAAAAAAAAATACAATTTCACAGTAGTGTAGAAAAATATATGAAAAAGTAAGAAAAATATTATTAAAATAATAAAATAAAATATAACAAAATATAAAATAAAAATGATAACTTATCTAGCACAATTCGTATAATACTCATTTGTAATAGTTAAATATACGTAAAAAATTAGTAATACAAAACTAACTCAAGTGATCGTTTGTATGTTTCAAATAATGAGTTATAATAAAATTTACGCTATCGAAATTTATATCACAATTACCAGAGATAGTGTTAAAGATACGGCAGATGTTCGTCATTGGTGATTTATTTAATATATTTGTTTTGTAATTAGGATTATAAAAAGTTAAATTTGATCGGGAAATGTAATGAGGTACATAGTAGTAAAGTAATGAAAGTAAATAAGAAGAATCAATATGATTATGAACTAGTTTATGAAGGAATTTAAGACAAAACAATTCTCTACGTAGCTTTAAAGACTGAATATTAAATCTTTGTAACAAATGATCTTGAGATAAACCTCTTATTGGGTAAGTATTATCCAATTTGTATCCTAGATACTTTAAGAATTTTCTTTGGACAGATTCAATTTTTAATACTTGATATTTGTATACAGGGAACCATATCAAGGATCCATACTCAAGAATTGATCTAACCAGTGAGAAATACAAAATTTTTAACAAATGAATATTAGTAAACGATTTAGAATTTCTAATGATAAATCCAAGCTTTTATTACATTTATTACAAATTCGAGTAATGTGACTAGTAAAGGTGAATTTTGAATCAAAATGAATACCAAGATCATTTATTTCAAGCAACGTTCTAGTAATATTGACTCAATAGTATAAGAAAAAGTTATGGGTCGAAATTTTCTAGTATATGTTAAAATTTTACATTTACCAATATTCAACGATAACTCGTTATTTGAGCACCATTGTTGTAATTTATTCAAATTGTCTTGTAAATATAAACAGTCTTCTAAGGTAGATATTGAAGTAAAAATTTTAAGTCATCAGCAAATAAAAGATGTTTGCATGTTAGATGTAGAGATAAATCATTAATAAACAATAAAAACAAGAGTGGTCCAATGACAGAACCTTGAGGAACACCTGATGTAGGTATAATAGGCAGGGAAATAAAATTATTATATATAACACTTAAATAACGATTATTCAAATATGAGTGAAGTAGTAAGATTAATGAATGGTCAAATCCAAAATGTTGTAGTTTGACCAATATAATGTCATGAGAAATACGATCGAAGGCCTTCGCTATATCCGTATAAATAACATCCACTTGCCCTTGGGAATCTATTGTCTTACTAATGTACTCACTAATATATACAAGATTAGTTATAGTAGAACGTTTTTGCATAAAGCCGTGCTGATTGGTAGAAATTTGATTCTTAACTAGTGGATAAATTCTTGAGTATAAAACTGTTTCAAATATTTTACTAAAATTGTTAATTATGCTTATGGGTCTATAATTTGTGATATTGATTGGATCACCATTTTTAAACACAGGACAAATATACGAAGTTTTCCAAAGCTCAGGAAACTCACCAGTAACAATTGACATATTAATTAATAAATGCAACGGCTTAACATCTGACCAGCTGAATTCTTATTTTTAATTTAGACGCTGCTTCTAATATTTCCTCTTCCGAGATGTTGACAATACTAATATGATTATTATTATTCACACTAAGATAGTTGAAGTTGTAATTAAGATTGAGAGGATCAGTTCTAGAGGGTAGATAAACACTACCAAAGTAGTCTTTAAATGCATTTACTATATTATCAGGAGATAAGAGCTCAGAGTTATTATAAAACATTTTTTGGGTATACGAGAATACCCTTTTTATTATTAATAAATTTCCAAAAATATTTAGGATCACTAGGAATCGTATTCTGTACATACGCAATGTAATTCACATATGCAGATTTAATTTGACATTTCGTTAACTTTCTAAGGTATTTAAAATGGGCAAGATCATTGTAATTGTTGTGTTTTCTGAAACGTTTTAATGCTTTAATTTTTTACGAAGATTGTTTATAATTTCACTATTGAACCATTTTGGGTAAGTAGAAAATTTATTTTTATATACTGGGACAGATGTATCTAATACAGAGTAAAGCTTATTATAAAATTTACTGCATGCTGCATTTACATTATTAAACTGATTAAGAAATGACCAATCAGTATTACTTAAATTCTCCGTAAGTGAAGCATAATCCGCTTTGTTAAAATTGTATTTCTTGATAGATTTGTTAGTGCGGAATGTATTTTTAGGAGGTGATGTACCAGAAAAGGAAATATGCAAAGCAGGATGATAAACATCTTCCGTAACAATTGGTATTTCATCATGAACTACATTACAACTAAAGGTACTTAATACAAGGTCAAGTAATCGATTTTGAAAATTTGTAATAGAGTTAACTTGAACTAGATTAATGTAATTAATAAAATTGTTTAGAATACCCGATTTAGCGTCATTACTATTATGATAAACAAAATTTGGAACATTAAAGTCACCTAACAATAAGATGTTATTATACTTACTAGCTAATAGTTCAAATAAATCAAAAAGTGCTGAAAATTTTGTAAACTCGTATTAGGCGGAATATACACTACAAAAATAGCTAAATATGTGACATTAACTTTACATTTACAACCTACAATATCTATTACCGGAATCTATCCATTTCTTTGTTTATAATTAAAAAAATTGTACATTTCTTAATGTTTTATATCATAAAACTAGGCTTTAATTAAAGTCGATTAAAATTCGTCTTTGGTTTGTTTCTTCATTAAAGTCAAGGGTGTTGACCTCAAAAAAAATCTAGTTTAATAAAAAAAGACTTATTACAGCGTAATAGTTGCAATAGTTATCCTTGAAACTTAAAGTGAACAAAACAATTAATTCACTCTTTTTTTTCGTGAAAAATATGGTCATCAAAAATAGTTCAGCTCTAATTATGTTTTTAGTTGTAACCCAAAAACATTTACATTAGTTTGTTCTTTATCTTTTCAATAGGAGCTTGTCACAGAAATAGTTAATTACATTTTAACAGTTGTATTATAATAAATACAGAAACATATTTCGATGTTATCATTTACTGTCGTATAGTTTTCATGGAACTGCCGCTAATTTAAAGCGGTTTAGCCGCACTAACATATACTACCATGTTTGGGTAATTACTGTTCTTCATATTAAAACTAAAACTTGTTTTATGCTTATTGTTTTCGGTAAAAACTTTCTTGCAGCAAATTATGTAACTTAAACGTTTGATGTCTTCTAAATTTTACTACTAAACTAAAAATTAAATATACAGGTGTTTGGAATATTAAAAAATTGTATGAGATGAAGCAGGTGTACCTATACAATAATTAATAAATTTTTATCCATACCTCAACGTGATATTGTTTTAAGTTTTGAAACAAAAATTGTATTGGAACGTTAAATATTCATGATGCATTCTGTATATGATCAATATGGAAAATACAACAGTAGTACGCGTGATTCGAAGCACGCAGTTTATGTTCCATTGTCCCATCTGTCATATTTAGCTAATTCAAAATGCATATCGTGCTAGTAGTCCGTCAAAAATTGTATAGTACAAACTTCTGGACTCTGTCACGTTTCTTTAATTAGTCATCACGGAACTGACATTTTGATAGATTTCAGATAAAATAAACGCAGAAAAAAATGGAGTGAATTTAAACGGGTGTTTTATTCGAATAATTATAAAAAATTAGTAAAGTTCATCATTTATAAAAGTTATCAGATTCACTTAATATTATTTAATGATGGTTTTTATTCTTTCGGGGGGGTGATATCGATTTTGTTTGTTTTACTACAATTGTGACATGTGTAATGTTAACAGTTTTATTGTTGAACGCATGTTTTTCGTAGCAGAAAAATCTATTGTTTTATGTATAAGATTATTAGGTCGCATGGCAAAATTTCTTTTGATTATATGTTGCATTGTGCGTATTGTTTTTGTATGCAATGTAATACTTGTCAGATTCTATGTACGTTATGCTTTCTTTTTTTTGTGCAAGGATTTTCGAGTAAAACTTGACTTTTGCACTTTTTCCGTGCAATTACATTTTTACAAAATAGAAAGTATTTTAACTGTTGCACACCATTAATGTCGAATGTGTGTTGCATTTAAATAATTGCTACAATAAAGTGGGGCGATCTCCGCACACCAATTTGTTGAAAATGTTTTGACTGCAGCATTGATTTTCATCAATCTCTCCATCATCATTTGGGAATTGCTTACTAGAAGTTACAAGGAATTCGTCTCCTCGTCACCCTCGTAAACAAATACAAGTACCTACACACACCCAAACTTATATGGAATCACGCATTATTTGCGACCAAAAAATGTTTTTGGCAAAAAAATGGTATGTCACGGACAGTAAAAAGTGTTTACGAAAAAAAACAGCGGAATTTGATCAAAGTCGCCACCTTTTCAGGCTGCGGTGTTCATATCGCCGTTTAGTTGTAAAATTTTCAGTTGCAGTAAGAAGTTGTTTTATTTTAAATTTGTATTTAAAATGCCTTATGTAGGGTTATCTGATGTTCAAAGGGGAAGAGTAATTGCCCTGGTGGAGCAAAGCATGTCACAGAGGGAGATTGTAGGGGTTTCACAAGGGGCTGTTTCGAAAACCTATACGAGGTTTTTGGAGCTACAAACTTTAAAAAATAGACCGAGAAGAAGTCGTGGAAAAGTTAACCACGGAATATCAGGATAGATTTGTAGCCCAAATTGCCAGAAGAAATCCTACTGTAATCTCATCCCGAGCTTCAAAGACAGTTGCTACAAGCTAGATGAATTAGTGTATCGGTAGAAACGATCAGGAAAAGGCTTCGAGATCGGCAATTATTTAGCAGAAGGCAATGAAGGGTTCCAGAATTATCAAGGCAACATAAAATCAATCGTTTAAATTGGTGTTTAGAACATGAAAATTGGACAATAGAAGAAATGTTTTATTTTCCGATGAAACCAGAATTGGCTTACGGTCAGACGACCGGCGAATTAGAGTTTTGAGGGCTCGTGGGAGGCAAGCTAGACTCCAAAATGCAAAATCTGTTCGAAAATATAAAGAAGGGAGTGTAATATTGTGGGGTGGTATAACGCTAGGAGAAAAAACTCCATTGATTCCTATGAGACAGACACTAACTAGCCAAAGGTATGTTGATTTAGTATTACAACCTGTAATAAGGCTCTCGAGAGGTGCTTATGGCGATCAATTTCTATTTATGCAAAATAATGCCCCTCCACACACTAGCAGAGTGGCTCAAAACTTTTTAGATACGGAAAATGTGACTGTTTTACCGTGGCCCTCTTGTTCTCCAGATCTGAATCCCATAGAGCACTTGTGGGATGTGATTAAAAGAAAGATTAGATCTCGCCAAAATAACCCTTGTAATTTAGGAGAACTGATACAAGCAGCTTTAGAAGAATGGGAAAATGTTTCTCAAAAACAAATTAACAATTTAATAACAAGCATGCCTCGTCGTATCCGTACTTGTATTGAAGCTAGAGGTGGCAACACTGATTATTAAATGACTTTTTTTGAAAAATTTTCCATTTAAATTAAAGTTTGCTATTCGTAATATTGGCCATTTATTTAATTCTTACTGTAATAAAATTAGGTTAATAGATTTTCAATTATTTTTCTAATAAAAATGAATTAAATAAACAGTAGTTTGATCCCCGGTAACTATTTTTTAGTAACAAATTCTTCAGCGAAAATATTAGGTGATTCCATATAAGTTTGGGATGTGTGTATTTGATGTATGATGTTGATAACGGGAGTCTGAATAATACATATGGCGCAATAAAACACCTTGATATAGAAACGAAAGCGAGATCAGGCAAATTATGACTTATACGTTCGAAACAAGACCCACAACATCCCTTACACGAAGAATTTTGGAAACAACAGAAATGAAAATATAAAGAAGAATAACCGGAAAAACGTTACTATAGATCGACAACGAAGTGAGAATATAAGAACAGAATGTGAAGTAGAAAATATTATACAGTGGGTACAAAGAACGAAAGTAGAATGAAATGAAGAAAAAGAAGAAGAAAGTTTGGGCCGACTATACCACGTAAATTTCACATACAAACTTCTTCTTCTAATGTAAGTGACAATATTATAAAATAAATAAATTTCAACATTACATTACACCATCTAAACTAGATCTTATGACTGAAATTTTATTTTTAGGATGATGTCGCATTTGAAACATGCTCATTAAAATGCCAATCTTGGATTGGTTTTGAAATTTTTTTAAAAAAGTGTTTTAAGCGTAAGTTTATCGTTGACTTATTAACTGCGAAAAGTACGACATCTACTGATATAAAATTGTTGACATTTTCTGATACATTTGACTCATTAATGACAGTTGCAGTTGATGTCAGTCTTTATTTTTTTGGTTTCTTATAAAGTTTAGAAAAAAGTCTATTTTGAGACACTATCATATACTAGGTAAACTAAATTTCACTTATTTAAATAAGTGACAAAAAAGATGTAATAAAGCAGGCTATGGGAATGAAATGTCGCCCGTCATGTTAGCAACATAAGTTTAGCATCTGGTATTTGGATTACGGCACTTACGGCTGAGATCCAGTTACGGTTTTAGCTGATTTCGCGTTACTAATTTCTTCGTACAAACAAATTGGACCAAAAATCAATACGTCAAAGTACGAATTACACTTTTTGTCAAATCCGTCTGAGAAATCTCACCAAGAATTATAATTTTTGAAGATCAGTTAGAACGTCTTAGAACTCCTCTTCATCTTTCCGCAATATCGTTTATTTTCTAGAAGAAATACTATGAATTGAAATTACTTTTTGAACCTCTGTTGTATGTTTACCAATTTATTTATCAACATAAACATAGACGTGATTTTACTAGATCATTTTCAAGCGACATGGAATTTATGTTTTATTTCACTAGCGTGGCAATTGAAACGGTTTTGGACATCGATGGTATACGTAAGGCGGTGTAGGCTTAGGTAAAAAGTCTACCCAAGTTTTAAAATAGTTTTTAGAGACGGCTGCCTTAATTAAAGTGGTCAACAAATGAGCAACACAATTTCGAGTCCTATTATGAAGTTTCAAGTCATGGAACGCTTTTTTTTATATAAGTTGAGCTTAGATTAAATGGGTTTCATGGAAGACTTGTTTCACTGGAAAAAATAAAATAATTTGAGACCTTTTTCTTGTCTTGTCTGGGCAATGGAGAAACGGGGCCAGATCTTCAGGTGGTTGTCTTGTTGAGATGTGTCAGCAGAGCAAAACCAAGTCTCTTGGGGTCTACTAAGGACATTGATGTCAACAGATGTAAGTCCCACATGGCCTACGTAGAACCATGTTCAGCAACCATCGGAGAAAATACCATCGTCATTATCCAGTTGTCTGTTTCTGCGGGTGCACAGGCTTTCCATCGTGAGAGAAATAGTTATATGAAATTTGTATAGTTTGTGATTTAATGATTTGTGACAGACACAAGTTACACATCAATCACTTTTTTAAAATAAACATTGCAAAAGTTTTTGGTTTTTGCTTCTAAAATCTTGAATAAACCTGGTTGGACAAATATCAAAACGAAAATTTGTTGACGCTTATCGCCAGAAAAACACACGAAACTCGACAATCCAAGAACGTAAAGAAGGGATACCCTGTGTAAACTTGGCGAAATCAAGCGAGAGAGAGAAATATAAGCCTGTTTCAAGCATCTAAACACAGAATTGGGATCTTACAGCAAAAACTGGTCAGGGGATTTAATGTTGCAAAGACCCCATCATGTAATAATGTTTTCTTCCAGAAAAGGAGGAACGTTCCAAAATATAAAAAGGATCAATTCCCAGATGTTGCTGCGCTTTGAGGGGAGTGCATGTCGTCAACCAATTCACTGTAATGGACGATGAAATATATTTCACTTTGTCTAACTGAGACATGAAGCGGAATGATCACGATGGTTTCTACAGTAACTGATATTGTAAAATTTTAAAACCAAAAAAAATGAGAATAAGATATTGACATTTTGGAAACATGTTTCATCTCCCGGTCTTACATCAGTGTTGTTTAGCGTGGAGCAAAGCGTTATATTCCGGAGATGTCTCCCTAAACTGCTTCACTTTTTAACACACATCACGCAAATGATTAACTAATGTTTTGGCTTAATCTTTCTTTGTGTCATTATGCTAGCATCACATGAGAGTAATATCAAGCAAAAACATCAACTTTGAACCGGGGATAGAGTATTCCCCTAACCTCACGCTTGCCTAAATAAAGAGCTGAGGTGACTATTGAGTCTATATCGGATGGAAAACTTGAAATGAAAAGAACGCCGCATATCCACAAAAATTAGAAAATCAACGCTAAGGTCGTTCAATAATGATATAACGCATCAGGGGATAATTTAAGTATATGGAAAATAACGATCCCTTTTGTCGATTATTTCAATTTTAATTAAGAGGGATTGTTTAAAAAATTGACAAAAATATAAAACTATTTTTTCAATAGTTTTTTTCCCAAAATTTTAGGTTATTGTGTATTTTTTGCTAGTCAATAACGCAAAAATGTAAAAACATTGTACTACAGTTGGTGATCTGTGACGACACTGCCAAATTAATTTTGAACTTATTTGAAATTTAACGATAACAAAATTCTTGGAGAGAATCAGAAGTTGCATAGGCTATATCATCAAGTTATTTTTATGCCTACTGAAACTACAAAGAAAAAGATTTTTGCACTGAAACTTTAGCGTACAGGAACTATCAGAGATTATTATCATTTTAATTTAAGGCCTGATTTTTTTCATCTCTACTGAATTTTATCTGTCGGTTAATCATTTTAGACACGCGACGTTTTAAAAATTTAATTGGCTGAATACTGTGTTTCCATTGTAGTTAACCGACTGATAAAATTAACTGGAGATGAAAAATCAGGCCTAAGAAAAAGAATGATATGACGATCCTTAATTTGATATATTTCTCTATAAATATAAAATTGTTTTTCAAATAAGTCAAATTGTTGAGAATAATATAAAAATATATTGCAGTGGGAAGCCAGTTCCGCAGTTGGTATTACCTTGAACTTGGTGGTCGCAGCTGCATAATACATGAAATTTTACGTGGGAGACAAAGCTAGATTCCCAGGTTTTATGGTAGATTTAAATTATGTGATATATTATTATTACTCCTTTTAATTTTTAGTTGATTGAGGTTCCTTCAACTAGAAGGCCTTCCTTCGAAGTGATGAAGCAACAAAGGAACAACGTTTATTTAATATTGTCAACGTTTCGGCAACCGACAACATTCTTGTCTAGCTCCTGACGTCTCTGCGCGATGTATTGCTCATATGTGGGTTTTTTGGTTACTTTGTAGAGATATTTTTGGTCTGAATGTTGAACGTCAGGTTTGACAAGTGACAACTGATAACGAATAAAGCAGTAGTTGGAATAAAACCTCAAACTACTGTCAAATTTGACATTATATTTGACGTAAAAAGTCGTAAAAAGACGTACAAATAATAATAATAATAATAACTAAAAAAGAACTTCATTATTTTTACGTCTTGAAGAAAGCAACACCTTTTGTTACCGAAACGTGTACGATATGAAATAAACGTTGTTCGTTTGTTGTTCTTCACTTCGAAGAAAGGCCTTTTTGTTAAAGGCTGAATTTAAATTACAAACCGTAGTTACGGTTCCAGAGTTGGAGTTTTCATTTGCCAACCTATACCGAGTGAGTCACGAGGTGGGGTAGAGGTAGCCTTTTCTTGGGGTTCCAGATAACCTTTGACTCTATACTAGTTAGTACCATTTCTATTTACCAACTCTATTTAATTCTTTAATGGTTTTGTTCTTTATAGTTCAGGTAATGTTCCTGTTATTTTAAAGAAAAGATTAGATTTTGTGTTTTGTTGTTTTTATCTCCTTTTATGTATATAAACGATAAACGATCCCGCGGGGGTACAGCCAAAATATTTGATTATTTAGATATATTATAATTACAAAAAGGCAATATTTCAATACGTTAAGTAAATAAATACAAGTTTGAATTTATCATTATTTTTTTTAATATATTACTAAATTTTTGAGAGGGTACCCTAGTAACCGGCATTTATTTTGTTTAGTTGTTGCTTAGTGGTATGGATATCCAAATTAAAATGACCTGTCTCAGTAATGTGCACTGATGAGGTTCTAAAAAGCATTTGCATTTAAAAAAAAATGACTTTTGACGTGTTTTTGAATTTAATTTTATTCTTTTTTTTGATCGCTCTGTATTAATTTATTATCAAAATATCGACATAGCCCACTAAAATAGGTCCCCTGCTACAAGGAAACCTATTTCAATTAAATAATAAAGGCATTAGTATAGGAAAATTTTATAATTTTGTTTAGGCCTGAAAACGTCATTTTTGGCATAAAATTTAAAATAAGTCCAAAACAGTTAGACTTAGGTATAGAACATTATACACAAATGTGTCTAGAATTTTGGGCAAAATTCAAAAATAGAATAATATATAGGTATTCCATTTAAAATAAGCAAGTTGACACATACTTCCGGTATAACCGAAAGTGTCACCATCTTGAAAATATTTTAGCGGAACTGCCCTCATTGATGTTAGTATACTACCAAATTTTGAAATTTTTCCCATGTACAGTTTTTCTATAATCTATCGATGGCGTTCCCGGTGGAACACAGTGTATAAATCAAAATAAAAACACCAATGTAGTAGGCAGGAATTTAATAGCAGTTAAAACATCAGTTGTTAAATGATTGCATGACAATAATGTCAAAAACAAAATGGTGTCGAAATCTAACCATTGACAATTAGAGCATTGTTTAGAAATTATCCCTGAACGAATACTGTACAAAAGTAGTATTCATGCGACATCTAGAAAGGGATAAAAATAAGGGAACCAAGAACAAGGTATGAAAACCAAAGGAGATACTGATAGTAGCAAATTGGAGATCTATAATAATGCAAAGATGGAACCAAATGTTATAAAACTAAAAGATATTAAGAACTTCAGATTCTCTATGGGTATGCAATCATGGGTGGATGGAATACTTTAATATATTTCGGGAAGATTTGTTAGTGGCTGAAGGAAACAGATAAGTTTAGCAGTAGCAACCAGAAATCTAAGTCACTGGATAAAGAAAGCTTTGATGCAGTTTCACTTTCTAAACTGCTTTCTATTTATTGTCTCTTTACTCAGTTTAGGTCTTTTTTTTATTTTGAAATTCTTCATTCTGCGATTATTTGTTGTAGTTTATAATGAACAAATAATGTTAGCACTGGGGGAAGTTGAAACCATAGTGATAACGTTTTTTTTGACAAAGTTTTCGTAAACTTTTTGTTCTTCAGCAGAAATGCACTTTGCTTTCTATTAGTCCTGGTGTAGATTTGATTAGGAAGCTCAACTGGTTTATTAGTCGGAATTGAAAATCGTACACATTAAAAGGAACAAATTGGTTTAGGTTTTCGCGACCTGTTGGTGAACTAGTGTCGTCTAGATTGGAGTGTAAAGGCCGTCGTTGATTGAAATTTCTTCCTAACGTTTCGCTAACACTAGTGTAGTCTACATCCAACAGCGCAAGTGGAGAGACTTCTAAGCTGATCTCCCGTGTTAGCGAAATGGTAGGAAGAAATTCCAATCAACGACGAACTTTAGACCCAAATCTAGACGACACTAGTTCATAGTAAAAGGCTACACTGGTATAACTGTCCTTTTACTATTTTTCCAACTTTTACTCTATTTTTTGTAAATTATAAAAAATAAAAATTCAAGATCGACTTTAAATCTATTAAATGAAATATTTTTTATTTTTTAATATTGTTAGAATAAGAATATGAATAATACGCACGCTTATTATTTCTAAAAGATTTCATGCACTGTTCTTCACATTCTAAATTTTTCATTAACTCTGTAGCAGGAATTTTTTTTATATGGAATATCGATGTTGCTATTACACTTACGCATGACTTGAGACGCACTCGAGTCGAAGAACTTTTTCAGCTCATTTGCGCTCTAGTTTTTAGGTTATGCTAAACCGGCGGCGTTGTCATGTACTAGTGTACGATTTTCGATGTAGATGGCACCACTAGAAATAAGTTTGACGTGTTATTTTTATTACCGACAGTGTTTGAATTCAATGCCTACTCTTATAATAATTATTTTTGTTGTTAAAGAAATGTATAAGATGACATATTTAACACCGATAATGAGAATTTATGCACTGCTGACGTTACCCAGGTGTAAATCCTACTTTAAGCGACAACTAACTGCGTTCTACCACCAAAAAAACTTGAAGTGTTTCATTTCCAAACAATAAACGTATCTTTATCAACATTATTATCAATTTGCCGTTTAGCGTACAAAAACCTTGATTTTTGTATGATGATAGTGCAAAAGCAAAAAACTTTCTGCTCAGAACTCCACAAACGTGGAAAAGTGCATCGAAAGTGTGCAGCGGCATACAATTAAAATAACTGTTTAAGAGCGTATAGCAACTAACAAAGTTTTGATAGAAAAGTTAATGAAAACCAATTGTAGAAAACTAACATATTAAGTATTATTTGACCTTATGGCATCGGCAAAGTTTCTGAATGTTTGCAATGCTTATATACTGACTTCCAAAAAAATTGCAACACCTAAAAGTTGTTGAACGATTTTAATGAAATTTTCAGAAAACGTCTATTTTCATTAAACCAAGTAATGATTAAAATTTAAAAACAAAAGAACAAAAGTTTAAAAAGTTTTTTCAATAATGAGTTGCTCCGCCACTATTTGTAACGCACTTATCTAGACGGCTGGGCCTGTTATCAATATAGCTGCTTGTGGTATATCAACCCAAGCTTCTTGAATCCGTTGCTACAGATCGTGTAAATTATCTGGAGAGTACGGTAAATTACCCAGTCGCCTACCAATCATATCCCATACATGTTCAATTGGCGACAAATCAGGCGACCGAGCAGGCCATGGGAGGACGGCAATGTTAGATTCCTCCAAAAACCGTGTTGTAGCCCTTGCCGTATGAGGGCGCGCATTATCCTGTTGGAAAATGGAAGGTTAAGGTTGCCGTCAATAAGGACCAAGGTTGATCTGCTACCATAACATATTGCACCCCATATCATAACTCCTTGAGTGAGGGCTGTGTTGCGTTCTACAAAATAAGTTGGATTTTTACGTTCTCCACACATCCGTCTGACCCTCCTACAATGATCGTGAGCCCACAAGCAAAATCGGGACTCGTCAATAAACAAAATTTGATGCCATTTTTGGGCCCAATTAACCATTTCGTTGCTCCACTCTAGTCTGCGTAGACGGTGAAGGGGTGTAAGAGGAAGACATAAAAATGGACGATATGAACGCAACCCATAAGATCTTATTTGGCGATAAACAGATGACATTGACATCCTAAGTCCTGCACCTCTCATCCAATCATTTGCAATTGATCGAGTTGAAAATCTATCTCTTGTGGCCAAAACTCTTAAGCGAAGTTAGTAGTCCTTCGAGGAGGTCCAGATCCACGGCGGCGATGTTGAACTCCTTCCTCGGAGCATTTGGACCAACATCTCAATACCGATGAAACATTTCGGTTTACACGACAAGCAATTTCTCTTAACGAAAGTTCGGCTCTCTCATACCAATAATACGGCCACGTTCAAAATCACTTAATTAGACAAAACGTTGATGTTGACGTACTATCGGCATTGTTTTCAAGTTCAGAATGAAATTGTGAAGAAACAACAAGAATTTGCAAACTTGACAGTTACTAAATGGTCTAATACTTCAAATTTATTGTTACTATGTGCTATGGAAACAACAGGCACAAAAACAAAAACTACTGGTTTTTAATCGAATACGTCATTTTAACGTTTATTAATGTCAAATGTGTTTTTACATTAGATGGCGTTATAATTTGAAACTATGGAAGGAAGTGAGATAGAAAACGGATACAATACAACTTCTAGTTCCAGTCTAAAAATAGTAATTATTGATAATTGAGAAATTAATAAGAATAATTTATTGGCGTATCTCCTTGGAGAGTTTGGATATATTGGCATAGTATTTTAAAAGTATAATTTTCCCAAAACTCTTCTGCATCTTTAAAACAATATATGCAAAACCAACAGAAAAACACCAAAAACTGCACCAAAAACTTTACTCGGACACGTATTTCAACAGCTAAGTTGTCATCATCAGCGATACCGATACTATATATATGCAAAGTGTTAAGGAACCACAGTAATTTTTTGGATCATTTTTAAGAACCTATACTGGCAGTGTATGGTTCTTGGCGCGTTTCCGACTAAAAGAATTTTATGTGTGACGATAGATTTTTTAAAAACCATTGTTTAAATCTTGAACTGCGTACATATTTTATTACAGAAAGCATTAATGCATGCCCGTCATGTGTTAAACATTTCTTTTGGCGCAATGAAATGCATATTTTGAAGGATACATTGTCACGTTATTTTTGAAAATTTAGTCTCTTCAAAAATACATATTTTGATAAAAACTGAAAACCTATCACATGAGGGGCGTAGAATCATAATTTCTCTTTCCAAAATTTTTGTTTGAATGTTGTACGTATTTTATTTCTATAGAAAATAATTAGTGCTGTCAAAAACAAATGTACTTTCTTTAGTTATATATATATATTTATGAAAATACAGATAAATACAGAAATAAAAGAAAATTTATGTCGAAAAGGTGTATGTACAATATCTATCTGAATTTTTGATTTTTGTTTACTTTTACAAAACAACTGAAACATGAATCTTATACAATAGACTTATACTTTTATTCTTGTTTATCAAATTCGCATTCATATACCTTTTTTTCCAAAATCCGACGGCGCGCCTTCAGGCCATAACCGTACCTGATGATATAAATGGCCCTAATTAAACAGAAAACATTTTCAATTTAAAAAAATGCAATATAAATCTTTACGAGGCATTAATTTAATAAAATTAGTTTTATATAAATAATCCAAGTATTTTATTAAGAAACACTTGTTTTATTTTGGTTAAGTTTAATGTGGGTAGTGTTTTATGTTTATTGTCTAACATAAAGATAACGCTTTGCAATCTATATTAAAATAAGATTGAACGTGATTTAATTGACACTAAATCTTGTTTTATCAACATTGATACTTTGTGAATATATTTTAGTATCAAACTACAATAAAAGTAAATTTGGCTGATAAATCTAAACTAAAACATGAAGAGTGATTAATTTCCTGTAGATTATGTGGCCAATTCTTAGTATTTAAAGCAATTGCAATTAAAAATATTTTTTTTATTTTTATACCATACACTGTTTTTGACAAAAATTAAAAATTTGGATTTGTTATTAATATCCATTCTAAATGTATAATAAATTCACCTGTATGTGGTGCTCCAATGTTTATACTCTCACATATCAACAAAAAATTAGGCCTCGTTAAAATAGTATTGAGATTATCTGGTTTTTTTGTAGTTGTCTCAATAAGTGGTACAGATTATTATTTAAATTTTTATTTATTGGAACAATTAAGAAAACGGTTATCTACGAAAAATAACCAGCAGTGATTTAAAAAAATGTAGTTTTGCCATTTGTTTGACAAGTAATTAATACAGTCATTTTGCAATATATAACAATAATTAAAATAATAGTATTGAAATTAACCGATTATTGGTCATTTAGTGCATTATACATTTTTCATGTTGAACACTTAAATTATAAAAGTAATTATTAAAACTAATTAATTTATCGTGTTTTTAAAAAGGCTTTTAATATGCTGTTGGTAATTTTTAGTAATTTAACTAACTAATTAAGCACATGGGGTATAGACCATAGGTACTAAAAAGTTAATGCAAATTTTATTCTTGAATATACTAAATGTATTTTACGTAAATGTCCTGATTTTAAAATCTAACAAAAATTTCAAACTGCAATCTATACACAATTTATTCCTATTCATTGTAATATATGGGTGTCTCACCGGGAACCGCCATTAGCCATATACGGAAAAGTATACATGGAAAAAACACCTATTAATTATAATAGGTACCGATTGTTTTACAGAATTATGTCTGACGGTAGAAAAAAGTTATCCGGTAGTCTGTTTAAAAAAGGAGGCTGGAAAGGACTATCTTTCAAAAAACAGGCTGTGATACTGAAAGCTTTTTGAAAGACAATTCTATGCCAAGCACTAGTAAAAAAACTAAAGATCAAATAAATACTTCTTTAACTAAGGTAACCACACAGAGAAGTCACCGGAATTACCGCCGTCGTCATGTTCTATATTGTCTTTTTCCACATATTTGCCTGATGAAAATGAACACTTAACTATATCTCTGGCCTAAATTCATATCAGATGCAGAAAGAATTTACCTAGTAAAAGAAGTCCCAGCATCTCAAATTTATAACTTCAAGTTCCCAGTGGATACTAACGGCTGTAGATTTAGCTCAACTAACTACACCAGGCTTCTTAATAATGGTGAAAAAATTGTAAGAAACTGGTTGGTGTATTCTTTGACGAAAGATTCTGTTTTTTGCTTTTACTGCAAAAGTTTTGGGAACACTTCGTTTTCTTTAGGGAAAGAGGGTTATAAAGACTGGAGACACATAGCTCAAAATCTTAAAATTCATGAAACGTGAAGGAAACATATTGAAACACAAAAAGCATTTTTTAAATTAAGCAAACGTCTCAAAATGTCTCAAACAATTGATGTCACTTCGCAAAGACTTTTGGATGCGGAAACTAGCCACTGGAACGCCGTGTTTCGACGTATAGTTTCTATCATTAAACTCTTAGGAGAAAGCTGCTTAGCATTTAGAGGGACAAACGAAACTCTTTACAAACACGACAATAGGAACTTTTTGAAACTAGTTCAACTGTTGGCCGAGTTTGATCCAGTTATGGAAGAGCATGTGCGAAGGATTTTAAAGAAATATGACAAAACTACTTATTTAAGTAAAACTATTAAAAATAAAGTAATTCACAGATAATATCAAAGGTAACATAATAAAAAAACTAAAGAAAGCAAAATATTACTCAATTATACTGGATTAACTGATTTAAGTAAAACAGAGCAAATGACTTTTATTGTGAGATATGTATCGATTACAGCAGAAGATGTCAGCATTCAAGAAGATTTTTTGAGATTTCTTCCGATTGAAATATCTAAAACCAACAAATTTTGATGTTGCACTTCAAAAATTGGAAAATTTAGAATAAGCTTTGGCAGATATGAGAGGGCTAAGGGTACGATAATGGTGCCAATATGAAGGGGGAACATACGGGATTGCAAAAGGATACTAAATAAGAATCCTCGTACATTTTTTGTACCATGTGGCAATCATTCACTCAATCTAGTGGTCAACGATATGGCCAAATCAACATTAGAAGGAGCAAACTTTTTATTGTTGTACAAAAACTGTACTTATTTTTTTCTTCGTCTACTTTTGGTTGGTCGGTTTTTTGAAGCATCATGGTGACTCTACCATAAAACCTCTTTCTGATACGAGATGGGAAAGTCGAATTGATGCCATAAAACCTCTAAGATATCACATCGGTAAAATATATGATGCCTTACTTAGCATACACCAAAACAAAGGATTTGAATGTTATATAAGAGATGATGCATCTGGGTTACTCACGCAAATAAAATAATTTAAATTTCTTTGTTCCATTGTTACATGGTATGAGATATTAATCCATATAAATCCCATTAGCAAACACATGCAAAGCAAGGATTACGACATCGCATCTGTAGTCAAGCTTATGGAAAACGTCAAATTGTTTTTTTAAAAATTCAAGATCAGATAATTATTTTAATAGTATTCTTGTTGATGCTGGAAAATGGCATCCAAAATAGATGTAGGGAAAGATTTTAAATCAACTAGTAGACATTGAGTTTCAGCTGAAGACTAGACAATTTGATTATAAAAACATAGATGAACCAATTATTGATGTTAAGGAGCAATATAAAATTGATTTTTTTTACCATATAATAGACATTGTTGTTAATTCTTTAGAACAGAGATTTTCTCAACTGAAGCATCATAACGTGACGTTTATAAAATTAAAGATATTAGCCGTACTGAACTTTTAGCCTATTGTAATGACTTACAGACCATTTTTACAGACGTTGAATATTCTGGTATAAGAAGTCTTGAACTTTCAGATGAAATAACTGTAATATGTTCTCTTTTAGAGACAAATGTAACCCCTTTAGAAGTTTTAAAAGTTATAACTACATTCAAAATTGCTCCTAATTTAAGCATTTAATTATTAGGTTTTAAAATAGTTTTTAGGCACATTGTAGAAACATCCTCTGTCACCATGAATTTATTATTAAAAAGTATTAATTCCTTTGTATACTTTAGTCAAAGCTTTATGACATTTTACTAATTGCAAAAAAAGTTTGTATTGGTCCAATGTAATTCATCAGTTCATAGAACAACGGAATGATCAAAATTGTGTTACGAAAAAGAGTACGTTTGCTGGCGGTGAGACGTCCAGATTGCACCTTAGCGACGCCTACCATTACTGCAAAGCGGTATCTGTGTTTTATATTAGTTCGCAATAAAAGTACTACCCTGTATAAAAATATCTTAAATCATGATTTTACATGTAGAATTATTTACCCCGTACCTATACATGCCATCAACAACTCAGCATATAACTTACAATAACCATAATAATGCAATCGTATTTCAACAAAATTATGGAACAAATATTGCTAAATACTGTATACATTTAGAACCACAACTTCACATATGTCAGTCAAATTTAGAGCAACTATAATTAAAGACGCAGAAAGATATGGGGAAGATCTCAAAAACACTTGTACAATAAAGAGTTTATCATGTTAATTATGTAACGTCAATATTATTATTAACTCCAACTCTACATATTTTCTTTTTCTTATTAAACATACATATTTAGTGCTTTGTGCTTTGATTGTTAAAATTACGGTTTCGATTTTTTTTCAAGGAAAGTTTTACGATAGATGTGGTAATTGTTGTTAGTAGTTGATGTAATAAATTTACCTTGTTTCAGAAGGAAAACTTGACGTGTTTATGTATGTTTTAAGGTAAAGTTACTTAAAAAATTTCATTGGCATTGAAATGGTAATGGTATATATGGAGATAACGTAGTTTATGTCTTTACATATTTGCACGATTTTCTGAAGCCTCATTCGTTTTCAAAGATGGATTTTTAACAAACAATTATTTTTGTAAATCAATTGCAAGTGTACCAACAGTTTTATTAACGAACAAAATTTATGAAATTAAGTCTTTCAAGCGGAAAGATGGTCAAAATTTAGGGATTGGTAATGCATAAATTCGATTTTATATTGTTGGTCCTAAAGTGTTCTAATAGTACATTATTATACGAATTACTTATGTAACATGCGTAATGTACAATTTTTTCGACTTTGCATCTTAAATCTAAAAAAAAAATTAAAAAGATAACTCCATCTTTAAACTTTGACATTTAGTAATTTTTTTTACGAAGTTGGTACCACGATAAATTTGGTGTCCAGTAAATTTGATTTAATCATTCAAATACTTGAAATACGGAACAGAATCGTTATATACCTTCAGTGATTTTATAACGATACTGTTGATTAATAGATACTATAGTCTTATATTATTTTTTAAATACCGTCGCATTTAGTAGTCTTCCTACATTTTAATGCATTTTGTATTTACTTATACTAGATAGGGATTGAGTTGTTATTATTTATAGATCCATATATACAAGATTACCTGATACTTACTAAAAACTTACTTTTTACCGAAAAGTAGCGCATTAATGTTACTGAATATTATTAATGAAATGATTATCCTTTTTTTCCCCTTTTGTAAGTTGCGACGCACTTTCTATACGCATTTTATGTCACCGCATACTTACAATACTCATCTATACGTTTGTTACTATCGGAACGATGTGGAGTTCCCGCGTAAAATGTTTACTTTTTCTATCTTACATGTAGGAGATGTTAAGGCTTTCAAATGACGCCATTTGAGACTTTAATAACTCGCTTGCGTACTGGAACAAACTAGTAAAACAATTATAAGCCATATCTTAATAATACTGTTGCTTAGTATGTTAATATATTGTAACAATAAGAGATGCTATTAAAAATAAAAATAAGAAAGGACTATCGGTTAACCCATGCGGAACTCCATTCTTAACCAACAAATTTTCAGATATTTTACAATTGACGCCGACAATTTGAATCATCCTATTCCAGTATGAGGAAAGAGAGATAAGAAGCTCATAGGTATTACGCGTCACGTGCTTAGTGACTAGCTACCCGAATGGCTTGTCTCTTATCTGATTTTAGAAATAAAGAGTGTAATTAACGGTGATGCTCGTTTTGTTTATATGCTTGATTATATATTCGCAAATAGCAAAATATTCGTATTTAGTGAAGCACCATCTGCAGATGTTCTGTAACAATTTACCTACCGATTCTTATTAAATTTGAAAACTTCAATTGTATTGTTATCCCACTAGAAGAAATTGGTGAATGAATAAATCATGTAAACATTATTCCATTCCTGAAAAACCGGAAGTTCGTAGAATCATTTTATCTACGTATTTGAATGTATGTTACACCAATTGAAGAAGTAAGTATTAATTGTGCATTACCACTGTGTTACGTAAATTAACGCATTCTATAAATAAATTCAGTTAACCCATCTCGTTGCTGACTTAATGATAAGGGTGTTAAGTTTTATATCGCCAATATTTTAGATGTATTATTTAAAAAAATGGTTTAACGCTACAGTGTAACGTCGCTAATCCGAACATTCAGTAATCCGAATTAGAGAGTAGCGATGCCATAAACATCAACAACTTACACAAAAATATGATTGTGAATTTAGTTTTAAAATATAGGTTAGATATCCGCTAGTTAGCCATTCGTGGAAAATTTCTCTGGAGCGATAAATGTTGTACAGCTTTTCGTGAAAAAAATAAACCAACAGATAAAAAAAGAAAGATAGCTAACGGCCTAAGAAATATATAATAGCGATGACAGTGTTTGAAAAGTACTTCCTAGGAAAACATTCGCCCACTCTTTTAAAAATTTGGACCCAGAAGAAAAATTAGCAAGGACCGAATCACGTTCATGCTCTATTGTAATGTTTCCGGAAGGCATAAATTAACACAGTTTATTTTGGGCAAGTCTTTGAAACCTAAGTGCTTTGGAAATTCTTACATCGCAGCATGGGTAAGCATGTTCTAGGTCATCTAATTTGATTACCAAATGAGGACAGTAAAATAACGGTACTGTTCTTGCTACCAAATTGCACACCCTTATCATAGCACATTCAAGCAGTTGCTGAAGAAAATTGTGAAAGCACAAAACTATGTTGCCCAAACACTGAAAAACAACCCAAAGGATTGTATATTTTCTTAATGATATTTGAAAAAGATGAATTTGAAGATGAGATTGTGGAATCAGATAACAATTGATAAATAACAGTTACCGACACACTGAAAAGCATAAACCTGAAGGATGAATTTAAGATGAGATTCCTTACTAGGAGGACTTAATGAAACTTTGACTGAAAATTTTTGGCGAACAACTTGTTGGAGATTCTGGAAGTAAACCAATTGGCTATGAATGCAGTGTCAGGTCAGGTTTTAACGTTTTCACCTAAACATTACAGACCTTCACATCAAATACTTTTACAGCAAGCTATTGATTATTTTTTTGAAGTATAACAATAAACTATTTAGCTACATCCAATAGTCCGAAATATCTTCAATTCGAATGACCTGTTGACTTTTCTTGAAAATAAAAAGAAACTGCCGTTTATAGGAGTAGTGCCTATATTTCGGCCTTAACAAATGGGGACTTTATCAAGAGGAACTACATTTTAGGCCGTTGTGTCAATGAAAAGACAAGGTCAAACTATGAACAAATACCGACTTTGACGTTGAATGCATTATTAATTTAATAACAAACTTGTTCATGTATTTCAAAGTAGCTACTTGTTATTTTTGTTGACACCACGACCTAAAAGATGGTTCGCCTTGATAAACTTCCATTTGTTAGAAGCGAAACGTCAGCACTACTCCTAAAAAAGGCAGTTTCTTTTTATCACCAGAAATAACTTTCAATACAATTAAATGGTTTTGGCCATTTTGTACCTAGGTCTGGCCACTAAGTTTGCCAGTTTTAGCCATATTAATTTAACCCACAAAAATAAATACCAAACAAAATTTATTTATTAATTATTCTTTAATTTAGATAAAAAAGTAAAAATAAATTCAACAAATAAACAAATAATAACGTCATCAATTTTGCTTTCCAAATAGTCCAAATAGAATTTGTCCTTTTTTTCTTTTTCATCATTGTTTGTTGGTTCCTTTTCTGACAGAGTAACATTATTTGCACTCTTGGTATTCACATTGCTCTCATTAAATGGGTACAGACTCTAAAGCTATTGGAGAGGGTAGTAGAATAGTTGATACTCTCTATAATTTTGTGAAATAATGCAGGAACATCATGTTTTTTTCAAATCGCATCTATCATGTTGTAGTTTCCACTATCTTAAGAGTCTCTCTACCTTTCAATTCCCATGTAAAATTCCTATGTCACGGGCGACACTCTCAAAGCTACAGTTTTTGATAAAAATAATTTTGGATTTTATTATCATAAACATGGATTTGTTACGTAACTTATGTCGGAGCCTTTTTTCTCTAAAATATTTTGATTTGTTATAATTATGTTTTAAAAATAAGACTGTTTTGCAGCTTTTGTCGTGAAATATTGAAATTCTTCCCAATTTATTAATTGATCTTGAATTAAAAAAAGTGTCCGCACTGAGTAGGAAAGAACATTGTAGAATGTGAAAAATAACATTTTAGAATATTTCAATTGTATATAAGGGGTGTTATTTTGTCGCTTTGAAAACATGTAATTTTTCCTTGTGAAGCAGCACTACAGAACGGTAAACCCTGAAACTAGTTTTTCAAACGTGTCCGTGACCTTGTTTTAACATTTTTTTATAAAAAAAATAGTATAGTTTTTAGCGATTCGATATAACGATTTTAGCAAAAAAGAGTAGAGAGGACTCTTAAAGCACGCACACTTTATAGGAAAAAAGAATGCCAAATCCAGTGGTTGGAGGATGTGAGATGTATTGGGATGTCAGTAAATTAATATTCACGTCCAAAAGTACTCAGCGCAAGACTCATATGAGAAAACGACAATCACCGGAAGATTATACACTTTTGAAACCAAGAAATTTGAAAAAATGTTTTTTATGTAGTCGTAAAAATTTTCAGATGTCATCCAGTCCGATTTTGACTTTCCGAGCTCCCAATATCCAGGCTCAAATGCTATCTTACATCATTAAACCAAAATTTAATTTTTTCTGGTGTCACTCTGGTTCTTGCTCTATTTATAAGCTTATTTTACAGACAATTGAGAATGTCTACGGAGGAATGCTTCGACACATTTTCTTGAGGACATTTTTTTAACTGTCTGTCTGCATTTAATATTACCCTTTGACTAACGTTTTTTCAATATCTTGTCCTAAATGGCATTCTGGTCCAATTTTACCAGTAGTTTTACTTTCTCTTTAAAATTTTTCATCTAAGCGTGGAAGTGCAAAAAATTGTGATGCTTTATTCGATCATTTTTAATTGCGTTGAAAGGTTCTTTAAGCTGTTCACTGCTGTAGTTGAGTCTTTTTGGCCTTTCTCTGATTATTTTTATTGGATTTTGATTTTGATATTTTGTTGTCTATAGGTAAAAGAAATCATTTTATTACCTACTTTTCATTATTAATAACTATGGCCAAAACTAGAACGAAGAATTTATTCACTTGGCATAGTGGTGGCCAAAACTGGAAATACGTTAAGTAGTTTTGGTCACCTAAATGTCCAAAACTAGATTTCTAGCACTTATATTGTACCAGTTTTGACCACCTTAAAATAAAATATTTAGAGGTAATTTTTTTCTTTTGTCGTTTAAAAGAATATAAAATGGGTATTATAGGTTCCAGTACATGTGAAAAAATCATCTACGAAGTAATAACTAAGATAAATAAAATCATCGTTTCTTACAAATTTTATTAAGAGACGCCAGTTATCAGTGCCACTCACTTTTTCACGTACCGCCATAATGAAAGCGGTGGCGCCACCTATGTGGGTGATTTATGAATGTATGCAGAAATAATTTGAAATTTCGCGGAAACACATGCTAAATCATTGCGACTTTGTCAAATGTTACAATATTAAAATAAAATGGAAAGTGGCTATTACTAGAGCGAAGACCAAAATAGGTACACTTATATATATGGTTTCATGATACCAAAAGCAATTTCGTTTGTCTCTAGCATTTGACAGATTTAAATAAGCAACGTTAAATGTAATATTTCTATTTCCAGTGTCAACTGAATATTCTAAAATATACACTTCTTATTAGTCATCAACATTTCCTACAAAATTAATTGACACCAATTATTTGCCACCTCGTAAACAACATTGCTTCACAACTAAAGTCACCACTTGTGTTGTGGAACCTAGTCATAGATGGATTGCTAACTAAGCTTAGAACAGAAGGCTACCTCCCTCTGGGGTATGCAAACGACCATGTCACTCTAGTGGAAGGCAAGTTTTCAGTCACAATTAGAGAACGAATGCAACGTGCACTGAACATGGTAAACAGATGGTGTGTGAGGGAAGAGCTGAAAGTATCTCCCCAAAAGACCACCATAGTGTCGTTTACACGCAAAAAAAATTAGAAGGATTAGGACCTCGTTTCTTAAATGGGTGTGAATTAGCTATATCTGGGGAGGTAAAATACTTTGGGGTAATATTTCACTCTAAGCTTATCTGGAACTAACATTAAGCAAAAGTCATACGAAAATCGGAGATTACCTTAGCGGTAATCATACGCATGTATGACAGACAATGGGGGCTCAGACCAGAGATGGTACACTGGTTGTTCACAAGGGTGGTCAGGTCCGCCATCACCTACGTAGCCAGTGTATGGTGGTCAAAGGTCATACAGGAGACCACAATCCTGAGACTAAGAAAGGTTCAAAGACTTACCTGTTTAAGCATAACAGGCGCTCTGAAAACTACGCACCACTTAAAAAATGCTAGGCCTTACCCCCTTACATTTATATATTAAAGGGGAAGCAAGGCTGGCGGCATACATACTTCAGTTATCTTCAGCCAATATCAAAGCTGACTCCCCTCATATAAGACGTTTAGCAGACATTGGAGGATCCCTACTTCAAATGGGGTCTGACTATATGGTGACCAAGCGCATTGACAACGCACTCTTTCAAGTGGTCATTCTACATCGGAATGACTGGATAGACTACAAAGAAAAAAATCCAAAAAAACGGTATAATCTAGGTTATGCCCTTTCCCTGGGCAGCCTAGCAACTGTCTTTCAGGCAGAAGTTCTTGCCATCATCGAATGTGCAAAAACTCATATAGAGAAGCACCGTAGGCGTATCTATATTATGTCTGACAGTCAAGCAATACTGAGAGCTCTTTTAACCCAAAGGCCTCATGTAGACTGGTTTTTTAATGTTTTAACACACTCAATACCCTTATCTGGACACCTGACCATTCGGGCATTGTAGGGAACATCAAAAGCTGACAAGTTAGCTAGGCAGGGAGCCACAAAGTCTTACGTTGGGCCAGAACCGGCCTTGGGCATTTCAAATAAGTCGAGTCGCCTAGCAGTTAGCGAATGGACTCGCAAAGAACATAAGGCATACTAGACATCAAGACTAGGCCTGATACATAGTAAGTGTATGATTATAGAACCTTACGTAAAACAAACGACTAAACTACTAATGTTAAGCCGGGCACAGTTAAAGATCACGGCAGGGCTCCTAACGGGTCACATGTCCGTCAAAGAATACCTGCGGAAAATCGAAAGATACACTGGCGACACTAACCTATTGGTGCAGGGTATTGAATTTGGATATGTCGATTACCAACCAAAGGAAGCACAATAAGCCTTTTAGGCTGCGGTGCATTTGGAACCACAGTGGTAGACGACCGAAGGGGAAAAAAATAGGTACACCTATCTATATGGTTTCATGATACCCAAAGCAATTAGCAAATTTTAGGTTGTAGCAGAAAGTTTATATGAACGCCTGTCAAACGTCAGTAAAAGAATTCCAAAGTAAAATGTGTGTCTTGCGACATCTCGTGTAAACATTGACATGTATGAGTTTAGTTTTAGTTTAGTTCAAAAGAATTCCGTTTGTCTGTAGCATTTGACAGATTTAAATAAGCAACGTTAAATGTAATTTTTCTATTTCCAATGCCAACTGAATATTCTAAAATATACACTCCTTAGTCATCAACGTTTCCTATAAAATTAATTGACAACAATTATTTAACGCCATTTATTCATCTCCAGCAGTTAACCGCTGTAAAAGTAATTTATTGATCGCCAAAAAATTGTTCTCCACCTCGTAACCAACATTACTTCACAACTAAAGTCACCAACTTCTGATGATAATATAGTCATTATAAAGAAAAATGTGGTAACGGTAACCTCTCTACAAACGTCGCCAAAAACACCAAGTAAATAACACCGCGATTAAAAACTGTTGTCGAAGGATTGTATGGTGATCAAATTTGGCTTTGCCTTTTGTTGATGAATTTATTACTATTTATCGAACGTAATCATTTTCACTAGTGATTTGATTCTGATCAATGTTTTTGTAGAAAAATAAATTTCGTAAAGTATGTATATGTTATATAATATAATTTGTGATATTAAATAATAAGGAAAAGAGAACTAATCATTTGTGGAAGGTGGTTATTATGTCAGTTACGCAGATATTATATCCGAGTATAAATAAATTCTTAATGATTCAATTGATTTCCAAAGGTATAAAAGTTTATGGTTAGAATGACGTATAATCCACCTCCTGGTATGCAGCCCATAATTACTTATTGTTAAAATCTTCATATTAAAGAATAGTCAGCTAACATTGGCGAAGGTACTAAATCTATGATTTTTCTTCAAATTGCTAAGATAAGACGCCTATAAAATAGATTATCAGGTTTTCGATAGTACGAGTCCTAAAAACATAATGGACCAAAACACATTCCAAGATGTAGGTAGAAAATGAACGTAATCGACAAGCTTTCAAATAATCAAGCAATTTAGATAAAATATTTTAAAATAGTATAGATATTTTTGTAACCGTCACATTATTGTTAAAAAGTTATTCAGTTTTGTAGACTAATAAGAAAAAATACTAATTAATAAAAATATAATGAAAACTTGTTTGCTAATGACGATCGATTGCTGTTATAATATAATAGAAAAACATCTAAACACGATTAAACAAGCTTAACAGCATCTGTATTCTAATTATTCAAATTCATGGAAATTGCAATGCAACTTTATATGCACCACAAGGTGTTCAACTTACGACGATATTGAGGTTATTAGGAAATATGCACTCTTTTGCTCGCATCGTATCCTTTAAATTACTAATTATCATTTTTATTACATCAAAAATGATGTGAAGAATAATATTATGTTGCATAATATCTTGATCGGTGCCGAAGTTAAATTTTTACATGTACCTGAATAATTTTATGACGCAATTAAGATATTGTAAAGTTAGAAGGCAAGTTGTTACATAAAACACTGAATACCTATATTGTATATTGTGACAGTTAATAACACCCTAAAAGTAATTACGAAATAATTTTTAAAATACGCTTACCTGTAGTAAGTACATACTAAAAAAATTATGTTGTAGTTGTTCAGTATGTGCAGCAATTTAATGATTAATAAACATGGACACAATGTAATTGTAATATCACAAGTTAACATTTACGATTAACGTCAATTATTGTCCTTGCCATTAAACCATAAATCAGAATACTATTAGCATATCCGTATAGTTGCAATTAAAAATTTATGTTTACTAAAAGAAATGCCCATAAAAAAATATTCGTTTCAATTAATAACCCAATATAAACAATGGAATTCGCGTTATCAACATACATTTAAAATTTTTTACGGTTGCCAGTATTTTTTTTTACAACCAGTGAGCTAAATGAAATATGCCAACAAATCAAACAGAGATAATCAGGTACAAATCTATGTTGAATTTATTTTTTATACGCTATTAAAATAAATTATTTTCTACTTTTTACAATTGTAATCGTCTAATTTATGTAAACAATAATTAACTATAACATGCACCTCCGCCTCTTTTATGTCGTTAATTAAGAAGTAAGACAATATATTTAACGTTGATTTTTTAAGTTTTTAGCAGCGGTTATTGTCTTTTTAAACCAATTTTTTCTAACCCAAATTTTGTTTTTGTAAATATATTTAGAAAATTGGATTAGTGGACGAAAAAAAAACAGAATCCATTTTTAGAGCCTAGGTAGGTATAAAGTATTCGTCCATATTTTGTTACGGTCTGGTGACGTCTGTAATGGACATTGATGAACGCCCTGTACACGAAATGCGAAATTATTTAATGGAATTCCATTTTTGTTTGTAAATGTAACCACCCTCCTTGAAGAATGGTTTATTGTATTTATGCGGTTTTGAAAATCTTGAATTTTTAGAAAATCAATTGTTACTTTGTCAGCAGAATTACAGTAAGGTCGTTAATTTTAGTTTTCGTAATCTGTTTATAAGTTAATAATCTTCCAGAAAAAAAAATTGAAAAAGAAATAATCTTTTATTAATTACAGTAAACAAGAGGAAAAATTACAATGTTTCCACTTTTTTTAATTTCAAAATTTTCTGCATTTTTTCTCCATATAAGAAATTAAAGTAATTGTTGTTCAACGATTCTTTGTTTCATACATAGAGATTGTAATCCTAAGCTAAAAGTAAATCATCGTTTTACTAAAATTTGTGGAGAATTATGTAGTTGATATCACGATGAAGTGAACTAGCACTAATCGGAGTAGAAAACTAAATAAATATAGTCCAACTATCGATATTAGGTATATCATATTTCTTTAAAAAACAATCAAGAAATATTTATTGCATCATTTAAATATTAATTTCACCATTCGCTGTGTGTATTGAGAACAATAAAAACATTAAACAAATGAGGTGCCGAAACATTTTCCATAAACATTTAAAAATTATAACTCTGTAATTTTCTAGCTTATCTTAAATTTTTGAAAATCTTGGCTTACACACACTCTTACAATCAGTAATCAAATTTCAAAGACACATTTGAATTTTTATTTGAGTGTATTAAAAATATTTCTTTTTGGATACATCATTAATGCACCGATGCTGTGTATAAGAATGAGTTTACACTCGAGAAAAATTTAAATGTTTCAAATTAATAGTTTCAAAAACTGAATTTTTCAAAATATATTTTTGACAATGTCATCAGCAAAATTTGCTCTACGCAAACAAGTATGATAAAAACTATTAGCGTGGCCACTAACGATCCATCAACCTGGAATGTCTACAAAAGTATTAAAAATGACTATTTACAAACAATAAAATTATCTAAAAAATTAGCTTATGAAAAATTTTTAATACACTCAAACAACAAGGCCAAAAACTGTTGGAGGCTAATCAACCACGAACGTAATAAACATCACAGTGGAAATAAGGACATTAGTATTACAGAAGAAAAGTTTAATACACACTTCAGTTCCATAGCGAAAAAAATTATTAACAATCTACCTCTAAGTACACTCACAGCTGCTGAACTGTTAAAACAAGTACCACTACATGTAGTTTCTTCATTGACAGAAACAGAAATTTTCAAAATTATCAGTTCTTTAAAAAAGTTAAACACTGACTCCTATTATAACATCAACTACAAAATTATACAGGGAACGGTCGATATATTGATAAGACCTTACACTCATTTAATGAAATGATTATACCTCTTCATAAAAAAGGCAGTACAGAAGTTATAGACCAATTACAATAATAACTGTATTTGCAAATATTATGGAAACAATAATTAAAGACAGGTTCATTTCATATTTTAAGAGAAACTCATTACTAAGCGTATCGCAGTTTGGATTTCGTACTGGACCATCGACCATCAAAGCTATTAGTAAAATAATAGACGACAGGATTGGAAGGAGGCAATCACTCCATACTTACGCTGTGCGATCTAACCAAGGCATTTGATTGTGTCTATCATGATATACTGCTTGATAAACTTTTATTTTATGAAATTAGAGGTACACCTTTACATCTACTTCAATCATATCTTTCAAATCGTTTTCAGTGTGTGTATCTAAATGGGAAATACTCAATATGTAAACCAATCAAATATGGAGTACCGCAAGGATCAACACTTGGACCGATATTGTTCTTGATTTACATCAACGATCTCTGTTGTCACATTACTAAGGATAATAACAAATGCGTCTTTTTTGCTGATGATACCTCTATATTGAACACAAACTCAAATGTAAATGTCTTACATACTAATGCAAAAAAATCATTAAAGGAAGCAGAGACCTGGTTTTTAGCTAACAAAATAAAATTGAACCAAGTAAAAACTGACTACATTATTAATAAGTCTTCCTCGTGTTCGTCTTAATGTTAGTAAACATAATTTGAAAATGTATAACTTCCTTGATTTAAAGCGGTTCAAAATTAAAGTAAAAAAATTTTTACAAGATAAGTGTTTTTACTCAGTTGAAGAGTATCTAAATACTCCTTTCAAACTTTAATTATTAAATTTCTGTCGATTATACGTCATAACTACAATTAAGTATAACCGTGTATAATTAAAATAGATTCATATTTTATATGTTGACTAAGTATTGTTTACACACTTTTTTTGTTATAGATTTTATTTTTTCTTATATATATATAATTTTTTTATATTTTTTATACTGCATATTAGGCTTGCTACAAACTGTAATTTATTGTAGGTTTTGCGACATCTAGTGTCGACTCGTGTTAGCGATCACGTACGGAATGGTTCGCATTAAGCAACTTTGTCGACAGGTATGTAAAAGCAGTTATATAAGTCGATCCTTCGATAATTATAGCCAACATAAGCGTTAGCAAAGAAAAATCTCGAATCGCCTGCTGTAAATTCGCAAGAGGTTGTACAAATAGCAAACAAACACTGATAATCACTCGACAGCTGTTTCGTCCTTTTGGGATTCTTCAGGAGTGAGAAAACTTATTGTAATGTAGTAAATAAATCTATCTATCTATCTATCTATCTATAATATGAGTGCGGTAAATCTAAATCAAATTCTTACTACAAAAGTTTATACACCAATTTAATTTGAATAAAGACCAGTTGGGAATGCGCATTGCCGGGATGAACAAAAGAACTGCTTATTTAGCTTAAAAATTTATTTTAATGATTAATTTGAAAAACTTGTAAAATTTTTTTAAAATTTTTTCGGGAGCCGATTTGACCACTTTGCCGATGAGATAGACAAAAATGATCGAAGCAAAAATGTCTTAGATTTTGATGTTCTATAGGAACTGAAAGAAAATTTTCAAAAATGTCAACAGGAAAAAGCTACGGACATCCAGAGAGACAGACTTTGTGAAATCATAAGATGAACTTTTGTTCATCGAAAATGATAGACGTGACGTTAAAAAGGTAAGCAGGTGATGACTCAAACAATAAAGTTTTGTATAACTTTGCGTTACAAAAATATCTCATTTTTTCTAAAAATTTATAAAGAATTCGGTAAAGTAAAGGTAACTTAAGTTACTACTTACTATTTATTACCATCGACAAATTTGCAAATAGTCACAACAATTTATAGTAAGCAATGAGTAATTTTTTTTTTCAAAATACAGTATTTTGTTTAACAAACGATGAGCTTTGTGTTTATTTATATTTGTCAAAATTGAAAACATTTTTAAAAATTTAAGTTAAGAATAACGTAGAAAATAGCATAATTCGATGTATACATAATGCCCATTGTCAGTATAGTTTTGGGATATAAAGAACGACTGTGATCCTCAAAAGATTACTTCACAACGGTTTCAAAACTATTTCAAATTTTAGTCTGTGTTAAAGTAGGTTCGGGGTACACCGTTAAGCTATAACAAGAAGGCAGCCCCAACAGTCTTTATACGAAAACTAATATTAAAAAGAATATTTTTCAGAAAATTAATATGTAAATAGGAGGTTCATAATTATTACAATTTCGGTTAAAACGTATCTGCGTAAAAAAAACGTACTGGAGTTAACCAATAGACATGCGTTTAAATGTCAAGTTTGAAATATTACATTCAAAGCCTATTCGAATAAAGTACATTTGATTAAAGTTGAATTCTTTAACGGAACATCCTGTATTTTACATTATTTTTGGTTCATAATTATTACAGTTGCGGTTAAAACGTATTTGCGTATAATAAATCCACGATTAAAACCAATTGGCCTGCGTTCAAATGTCGGGTTTGAAATATTGCTTTAAAACCAAAAGGGCTACTTCCCAATATTAAAATTAAATTCTATTAACAGAACACCTTGTATTTCACATTATCTTTGGTTCATAATAATCACAATTCCAGTTAAGACGTATCTGGACATAAAAATTCGCGATTAAACGTATTAGAGTTGACATGCGTTGAAATGTCAAGTTTGAAATATTGCATTTAAAGCCAAACGGGCTATTTCCAATAAAGTTCATCTTATTCTAGTTAAATTATTTTAACGAAATATCCTGTATTTGACATCATTTTTGGATCATAATTATTATAATTCCGGTTAAAACGTAACGGTGCATAAAAACTCTGCTGGGGTTAACCAATTGGGTTACGTCTAAATGTCGAGTTCGAAAGATTGAATTCAAAGCCAAACGGGCTATTTCCAATAAATTTCAGTTTATTCAAATTGAATTCTTTTAACGTAATGTATTTGACACTATTTTTGGATCATAATTATTACAAAGTTATTTTCTTGGCGCAATTGATTACTCCATTATATTAGCAATTTAGATATTAAGATTAACAAATTAAATGTTATTCTGGAAACTGATATAAGTTAAACTTGCAGAACGAAACGAATTATTTCAAAAAAATTAATTTAGCGGAAGGTGGATCTTTCTACATTTACACATGCAAGGTATTTTAGTCATTTATGTAGTTAATAAAAATTTTGAAATTATGCAATTCTACATACTTATTAATGATTTAAAAAAAAAACAGTTGGGTTGTGAAAAGTGCCCAATGAAATTGTTTATGTTGCGATGTCAGTGATAGTTATTCATTTTGAGAATTTGATGGGTATTATTTTTTTTTTTAATAATAATAATAATAATAATAATATTTATTTCTGTTATTATGCAAATATAAAATATGCATTTACAGACGTCAGAAAAATCCGGGTTACACAACAAAACCCGAACGCATGTGACTCTCAAACTCATCCAATGAATAAAATGCATTAGAAACTAAAAATAACTTTAACTTTTTTCATATCATTAAAAGATAAATTTCTTGTTTCAATTGGTAAACAATTAAATAATTTGAACGATATATTAACAAAACTTTTATGAGTTTTACTTAATCTATAGAAGCTTAATCTAAAATTACTACAGTTTCGAGTATTGTAACCGTGTGTATCAGACATCAATCCACACGTATTAGAATTGCATTTGGCGTACAGAATGCAGTTAAGTATATAGATACATGGTAAAGTTAATATTTTGAATTTTATAAATAAGTATTTACAGTGTTCTCTGTAACCAACGTTTCCTAATATTCGAATAGCACGACGCTGTAAAGCAAAGACCCGACTAACGTCTGAACAGTTTCCCCATATAATATTACAGTAAAGCAAATGGTTTTGAATAGTAGCTGAGTACACCAGTTTTAATATTTGACTAGACACACTTTCAGCTAGACATCGTAGTAAGAAAATGTTACGACTAAGAATGGTAGACATTTTATCAACGTGCTGATTGAATAACAGTTTAGGATCGATTAAGACTCCTAAAAATTTTACGTTATCAGGATTAATAAAGTTATGATGTTTAAGTGTAATAATCATTTGCATCGTTTTGGTGGTATTCAACTTTAGATTATTTGATATGCACCACTCATTCGCCGAGGTTATAATATTATTTGCTGCAGTATAGATACTACTTAATTTATGGTCTTTAATAATAATTGTAGTGTCGTCAGCATATTGCAAACAAACTGGATTGTTCTTTAAATGGTAAGAGAAATCATTGATGTACATTAAAAACAGTAAAGGCCCTAATATAGATCCTTGAGGTACTCCTCTTTGAATTGTTAAAAAGTGTGATATTTTATCGTCAATCCTCACAGCTTGAGTTCTTTTATTTAAATATGATATAATTAAAGCTATACTATTGTCGTTGAACTTGTAGATGTACTTTAATTTGTTAATTAGAATGTCATGCGAAACACTATCAAAGGCACGTGTAATATCTAAAAAAATTGCCATAGAATATTGACCACTTTCAAAACAATTCAAAGAATTTGTTACAAAGTTAATTAGAGCATCTGAAGTACCTCTGTTCTTTCTAAAGCCGTATTGATTCTCCGTGAGGAGCTGGTTTTTTTCGACGTGGTTGTATATTTGATTGTAGATAATGATCTCGAAAACTTTAGAGAAAACAGGAAGTACTGATATGGGACGATAACTATCTGGTTTGTTTTTGTCACCTTTTTATAGATAGGAGTGACTGCCGCTGTTTTTAACATGTCAGGGAATATACCGCATTTTAAAGATAAATTAACTAGCTTTGTTAACAACTTGACAAATAAGCTAATATTTGCTTTTACCATCTTAATAGTAAATCCGTAGATATCTTTGGTAGAACTATTCCTCAAAGAAGTAATAACTTTTCGGATTTCTACTTCCGAAACGAGACAAAATTTAAATTCATTAACTAAGTTAAAAGAAATATTAGCTGTACATAATTTAATAGGATCGATTACATCTTGGTCTTTATTGCCAATACTGTTTGAGAGTACAAAGTAGTTATTTAACGTATTAACATCGATTGAAGATTTAACTGTTACACGATTTTTAGATCTAAGTGAGTTTATAATCTTCCAAGCACATTTACTTGGATTGTTAGAATTTGTAATTAGTTTATCGTAAGCCAAACATTTCGCTTTCTTTATTTCATTTCTATAGTTAGTGCGAAGTCTATTTCTGGTATTTTTTAAAATCCGTTTTTACAGAATGATATAAATTGTTAACAAAAGTTAAATTATCTCTCATTATTTTGAGTCTGTTATTAAACCATTTAACATCACTGTCACATGTACGGACATAAAATGATTTAACAGGAAATGCCAATAAAAACGAATCTAAACATTTTTGAAAAAAATGTGAAACTTTGTCTTAAAATCAAAACAGTTCTGGTCGAGAAAATTTAGATGTAACGGGTGTTAAAATAAGCAACTTGGTTGAGTAGGTCTTTAAATTTTCTTTGACATTTGGATATTTTTGAACAAAGCTGATGCAAAGTTTAATCTAGAATTTGAGGTATTTAAGAAAACATTCATTTCTGTAAATATTTAGGTTATATTTATATCACGTTTGAATGCAGAATCCACGCCATCATGCGTTATTTAGCGCTGTAGTTTTGTGTACGCTGTAAAAATAATTAAATCAATTTAATCCCATGACCTGCCTAGCCCAGTTTTTTATTTGAATACTCTTTAGATACTAATATCTTTTCTGCTAAGTGACAATAAAAAAAGAATTTATTTCCATATAAGTATATAATGCATTTGTATTTTGTGTTAGTCGGTGCACTGTACTTATTCAATATACAGGGTGTTCGGGAAGGAATGTGGCAAACTTCAGAAACTGATTTAACGCAAAACGATTTTCTTCACTTCTGTCGAATTTTGCACTGTTAGCGAGATATTGAGGGTAAAAGTTGTCAACCCCACTGAGTTTGTTGCAGGCCTAAGCTTTTTTCCGTTGGTGTTGATCTAAGAGCAGAGTTGTTATGGAAGCTAGACCCAAGTTAAAACACTACGACTACTAGGGAAATTTAAGAAGGCGACTTGAGCTTTGCATTGAAATCGAAGGTTGTCGTTTAAATTAATACTGTTATGTTTTATGAAATTGTTTTGTATTAAATCAGCTAATGGTACAAAATTCGACAAAAGATTGAATCTTTTCTTTTTACTTTTCTCGTCGGTCTAAGGTTTTTTATGTAGTCCAGGGACTAAACGTATTTAATTTGACTTTTTATAAAATTTATTTTTTATCAAGTAGGTAATTGCCATTTTTAAAAAGTGGGTTTTTATTAAATAACTGTAAAATTAAAGTTATAATTTTCTTTGACTAAAATTCATTTTTGTATCAGGCGAATTAACTTTGCCATCAGAATTAACAAAGCACTTTAGTCCCTTCTTACATAATATAGTATTATATCATTTTATCGAAATTTTTAAAGAGTTGGCCGATTTGAAATTTATCATGTATCAAGTGGTGTAATGTTTAAACCGAATTAGCACTAATTTAATAACATATCAAACAGTACTTTGATGGTCGTTCATTGTATATAATACTTTGTTGTATTAAATATATTATTAAAGGAACCAAGTATAGACTGTTTTCTTTAAAAATGATAGAACGTTGTCAAGCGTGTTTTCAATGCAGCGTTGCCATTACTCAAAATTATGGTATTTAATTTTCATTTCAAAAATAAACCTATGTTCTAGAAATTGTTAAAGTTTAGAATTTTTTTATAACACGATATTGAAGCATAGACAATCCAGTTGTAGTCTCGGTTGTAGTATAATGTATAAACTATTTTATAAATTTCCTAGGCGATTTTTATTAAACCCTGGCCTTAGAACCGGTGTAGTTTAATAGTCTAAACTTATTTTAAGAGAAAAAAAAGTGTTATTCACCTAAATTTCATAGCTTTGTAAAGCTTACGTTAGTGCTAAAACTTATTTACTCCAATAAAATATTTCTCTTAAACCTAGATTGACAAACATTTACATTGAAAGACAGGACCGAAATATTTATTTACGTAACATGTGTGGAAACAGACCTTTTCGAGGATGAGTGCCCGTTTGGCAAACCTGAGTGCCCGTCACTGTCCGTTTTTGATTGTTTCATAGATAGGAAGTTCAAAATAGTTATTTTCCTAACCAATTCGGGAAGATAAACTTCCCGCATGGGTACATTAGTGCGAATGCAAGAAATTTCTTTTCGAAAAGGTTAGGTCTATTATTTCTGTAACGAGTAACTGTAGTAATAATTCATAAATAAATAAATTCACAGCTGCTTAGTGTGTTGTGTTTACAAGAACTGAAAGTTTCCGTGCATCGAGAATAACCGGGAAATCAGTAATCTTAGGTTATGAGTAGAAAATAGTTATTTACGTAATATGTGCGGAAACAGATTCTTTCGGGAATGAGTGCCCGTTTGCAAACCCGAGTGCGTGTCAGTGCACGAGGGGTATCATGACACGAATTCCCGAATACTGCACAAGTTGCGTATGCTATTTTATGCACGATTTTTGTCTAAAATCGCATTTTCAAATGTTTATCATTGTGACATGCAAATCATAAAATTTAACTAGTAAGCTGCGACTATAGCAAATGGACATAATGAATACATTTGTCATCTGACATCCAGTAAACCTATTTAATTGTCAAATTTTTATTTGAAGATTTGAATTGTTTTACAACATTTACATGTGGAATGTTTTTTGGTCGTTTTTGAAACTCATGTTCGGTGCCTGTTTTACGCGCGCTCTTGATTGTTTCATAGGTAGGAAGTGAAAAAAGATATTTTGTGGCGCAATTGATTCTTCTATTTTGTTATGTCTAATTCTAATTGCAACAATAAAATTACAATCTAGGTCAACAAAAGTAGTTATCTTTCATGGGTTTTTACTTTCTGTTAACCAATAAGAAACGTTTGCTTAACGACGTGGTTTTAATACTAAAAAAATTACATCGTTAAGCAAATGACGTCTAATTGCTTAGGTCCTTGACGATCCGTGATATTTTTTCAAAATAATTAAAAATAGTGCCAAATAATGCACTTTTAACATTTTTAACAAATTAAAATAGGCTACTATTTATTCATGATATTATGGTCATCCGAAAACCACTCGCGATTAAGTTTTTCGTTACGAAAATCAACTACTTGATTGTCACTCAATTCTGGCATTTTTGTCTAGTTTTGATCGTCATTATGTAACTTTATATCTGTCTACGTGTTCTAAATTAATACAATGCACTGCCCATTGCCAATTATCGCTTATGCCAAATATCATTCAGCTGAAAAGCGGTAATAATGTTTATGATACATCTCATTTTATACGTATATACTATTATATATACATATACATATAAATTAATAAATTTCTTTTGCATCTTATACACACAAATCAAACATCGATATAAAAAACATTGGTTGTGATTGTTTTTTTGGAGTGAGAATTTTGAAGCGTTTTCACAATTAATTTTAATTTAAGATAATTTAAGATAAATAATAATTAGAGAACACGACAGTCTATATATATATATATATATATATATATATATATTTTTAAAATGAACATCGAAAAGTATTATAATTCTTCTAGTATCTATGTATGTATTAGAATAGAAGTGAATCAAAAACTACTCCACCAATAGATACCAATGGGTTGAAATTGCCGACGTTTCGCACTTCATTGTGGCGGCTTTTTCAAGGCTCTATCACAGATTAAATTGATTTTCTTAATTGATGAATTTTATAACTTATTGAGTTGTGTTTGTTTACTCTACCTCCACTAGGGAAAGAGACTTATAAAGAAAAATTTTGAAAGAAAACTCATTTGAATTCATAATAATTTGATAAAAGTTTGAATTGTTTCTTTGTTCCGACTCAAACGGCACAATTTTTTTTATTTGTTATATTCATTAATGTATTTCGTTGAAACTTCGTATAATGGTGCCCAAATGTGCGTTACAATCATATAGAATTAGTTTTTCGCACGTTAAAACTATTGATGAAGATTATGTATAATGACACTGTACGGAATTTATATGGCGTATTGTTTATAAACCACAATTTGCATTTAGACGTAAAAAATGTTGCTGTTACTACTAACACTGTAATTAGACAAAATGTTATGATTGTTACGAAAAAAAAATAAATATCCTGAACTACGTACACCAATGAAAAAATTATATAAAAAAAAACAAATTAAAATATGAATGGACTATTTTGAATTTTCTCACAAACACGTTACGTACTTTGACGTAGGTATAAGTAATATTCGGATTGGGATACAGAGCGCAAATGCAAATTATTAAACAAAATAACTTAGTTGCAAACTCAGACAATCAACTAAATCTGATGTTGTATATTTAAGTGTAATGTTTTTTTTTGCATAAATTACGTTAATCTTAAAATAGGTGTCAAGGATTCTATTTAATTTTTATTAACGGTGTGTTTTATTACGTAACCATAGAAAATTTTATTAAAATTAATTTTATTTTATTGTGACGTGTACTAAAATATTAACAAAAAATTGTCCTTCGTGAGCTTATTTTTAAAATTTACCTAATTTCAAGTTGTAAAAAATTTATTAAAATGAACGCATACGCAACCCTGTTATCTTCATACTTGCTTATTTTAAAATTAAGCTGGGCAGCTAATACATCATTCCTTAAAACGAAAAAAGTTGTTTTTACATGCCACGCACCATTTAAGTATTTATTAAAAAATCCATATGTTTAATACGCTTGATTTTTTTTTCTGAAAACAATTTTTGGGTTCGATTTAAATAAGTTTATACCAAACCAGACCGATTCTGTACGCGCCTTTTTGTTTATTTAAATTAAAAACGTTTTTTAATTAATTTTTGTTTGCGTACACATTTGTCGAAAAAATTGGTGGCCGATAAAAATCTATTTGAATTGCAATATGGTAATTTTCAATACGAATGTGTTTTGTCCCTAAGGTAAAAAAAAAATAAAACAAAACTTGTGCGTGTTATTAAAACAGTGTGAATCGATTAATATTCCGTGTCAGTTTTGTTACAAAGCCCACGATTTTATACCGGCGTGTGTTTTTGATTGAACTAAGAAAATTAGAAATAATAATGAACTACGTGTTTACAAAACAAAATTTCAAGAAAAAATTTTCCATTTTATAAATGCGTATTGTTTTAACTATTATATTATAAACGAAAATGTATATTGCATTTGTGATTAGAACACACATGTCGATCGAGAAGATAATAAAGCACGGATATGTGTGGAATAATTTAATATGTTAGTTCGTAATGTAGTTTTTTTCTTGTATTACTGATGGCCTAATGATAAAGTGATACTGACGTTTTATTTTATAATTATGCGGAAACACGAAAATTTTATATTATTTTACACACGGGAGCTGTAGCGACAAACAATAACTGTAATATTGTGGAAAACGCGATAATCTTTCAAAATAAAAAAAAAAAAGTTTCACAATCGTGTGCATCAATTAACTACAACCTGAAAATTGCACTTTTCCAGTAGCGCTAATTATTGAAACATAGTTTTTTACCACTCCCATCAGAATTAATTATGCTTCTAATAATGTGCCCAATTAGTTCGCTTTTTTTTTACCTAATTCCGCTTTTTCACGTTAATGCGATGGGGCACATCAACACAGTTAATTTTATAGCCAATATTTTTGGATTGTTTTTGACTTTAATAACTATTTATTTGTATTTAATTTCAAAATTATCGTATAAGTTGCGTAAGCTTTAACCTTTTACCTGTATGGGAGTTATTGATAGACAAAAATTATGGATAGTCTTTGACAGATAATTAAAATGCTATTAGCAATTTGTAATCAATTAATAGATTAAAACTGTGATATTGAAGTTTAAGCAACTGTTAAAAATCTAATTTTTGGTTACGTGATATTTTGCGACGGTTTGATTACGAAGTAAGCGTTAACTGTGTTAAGTATGAGAAAGGACTGTTATTTTGCATCTGAATCTAACTGAATCCAGGATTTAATGAAAGCGGGATCGTGTTATCCAATGGCTATAAATATTGTCGTAGTCTTAATTAACGAGCTGTCTTAGAAGGAACCTATTTGTGTTTCAATTTTTAAAGGATATTAATTTATAAGATTGCTCTAACAAACTCGTTTAATTTTAATTGCAATTAAATAAACGACTTACTATGTTACGTGTTACATTAAGGTCCCGACCATTAATCAATTTTAAATTAAACAACGTAAAACTCAGTGAAAGTACATAAAAAAATTATTGTAAATTTTTTTTGCAAATCATACCTGATTTGTATAGTAATCATTGTGATGATGATGCAAATCTTGATTGAGGTCCCGCCCCATGTCTTGATTGAGGCTTTGATGAATGTCAGAGTTCATATCCTGGGTTACGTCCGGGTTTGGTTGTAAATCCTGATGATGTTGCATACTTTGGTGGTTAAGTTCCCGGGGTATTGTTTGCCCCGAACATGAGGGTTGAATATCCCCTATCCCTCGCATATCATTTATCCCCACCCCCAACATCATCGAAGATTCCCAGGTGTCCTCCATTTTGAATATGTACACCTACACGATTTTAATTTGATTTCTGATTAACCTATTATGTATTAGTTCGAATTTAAATTGGCGCGTGTAGTATTGAATTAAGTTCGTAAAGCTCGTTTACGGTCTTGCTTTTAAAACTTTTAAAAGTCGACAAATTAAGTCTTTTGTAAACTATAAATGTTCTCAAAAGTTCTTATTGGGAGGTATTGTACAACAAGATTTCGCTCTTTAGGAAATACGTGTGTAATAAAATGTTTAGGATGCTACAGGTGTTCTTTTTATTTGCCGCGATGCTTTCGTACAGACGCGCCGCCGCCCCACTCGCACTTCATATTCATAATCACGACTGCCGGTTTTAATATTTATAAATCTTTTTACAACAAGAACTTTTCTTTTTTATTTTTAAACTTAAACGTTCGTTTCTTCGACGTATTACTATTTAAGCTTTTCTTTCTTTAAGCACAAATTTACCACAAAATCACTTTTGACGAACTCGCGTGGTTATACGAACTGCGTGTGAATGTGTGTATGTGTACATAGAGGGAAGGCTGGATATAACAATGAGGATTGAGGACCCGGTGTGCGGACAGCGGTACCGTAGGCAACGCGAGGAGACTGCGTGAGGTCGGCGGTGACCGCCTTCCGCCTACCCCCACCGTGATGCACCGTTCCAACCCTACGAACACTATTATAATTAGCTGCATCGTGTTATACTAAACAACGAACGGACGTTAAGCCAACGTTTGCCAACGAATTTTTATCATTTCTTTGAAAAATTTTATAAATTAATTGAGGAAGTTGCGATATACAGTTTGGAGAAGAGCAATCACAAAGATATCAGCATGAACTAAATTTCAAATAAACTTTCTTTGTCGAACTCACCTTAATTCTTTTTCTGGAAAAATACCACGAATATTTCATAAATTAAATGCGAAATTTAAAACAAAAATTGAAGAAAACACAAAAAAAGGTTCACTAAATTTGAAAAACTTTTGGTATAAAATAAAAAAAAAAACCCAAAAAATGCCTTTTATAGAAAAAAAAACGTACTGGCTTCTAAAATGATTTATAATTTTTAAATCGTAGCATAAGTAAGTAACGATGGATTTCAATCATATCTGTAAAAATGTTCACGTCAACAAAAACGAAAGAATTAAAATAACTGTATCAAGCTTAACCAGAACGGGCTGAAAGCTCAAGTCATTATGTGGAAAACTGAATGCTTTTGCCACTCTTGAGTGTCGTCAAAGATCCTATGAAATCATAAAGTTTTATTATTATTGGAATAATTTAGGTGCCTATCCTTTAATAGACTGAAGAATTAGGTACCCTCAAGTTTACATTTTCTCATTCTAATAGGTATATGTGCTGGACTAATTCAAAAAGGTAAATAATAAGAATGATAAAATAGTAACTAAATCACATAACTTTGGTATTTAAGAAACTTTCTCATTCTAATATGCTTCTAACTAATCCAGAAATAAAACTGTAATAAAAATTACTTTATAATCAAAGTATGTGACAAAAGGAACTATTTTTTAATCAGTTACGAAAACAAATCGGTTTCACAGCTACTTAGATTATAAAACATGTCACTCTACTCGGTTATAAATTTTTGTTGTTTTGTAATTATTATTAATTTAATTTATTTGTCTTAATACATTAAATGATTCAGTACCTTATTAACAAACAATAAATAGTAAAAACAACAAAAAAAACTTTCTTTGACTCTTTTCTTTATTCTATCCTTATTATTTCTCTTTTTCTTTATTTAATCCATTTTCTTTTTTCCACTGCACTCTAGCTTCTAATGCTTTAAATTTTCACACCCCTCCCTACACATTGTACACCTCGTATATTTGTTATTCCGCCAGTACCTACCTGTTTTTATTCATCTCTTGCGATTAACCGTTTATCCACCAACCCCATTCTTCCGGTTGTGCACTTCGGTTTTCGTTCTGCTATTAACTCTTCATATTTTCGTGTTGTATTTTTTCTCTAATTCTTGTTTTCTTTCTTGTACCTGCGTGTCTATCTGCATTATTTCTTCTTTCATACTTCTTCCTCCACTTCTTATCTTCTTCATTTTCTCTCTTTCATATCCTATCCTTTGTGGTTGTTTTATAAATATATTAACAAAAATTAATTATTCAATTCAGTTTTTACTCTAAAATTATAAATAATCTTGTATGTGATACGTATATCAATACGTATATATATACGTAGGTGCCTAATAGACTGAAGAATTAGGTACCCTCAAGTTTACATTTTCTCATTCTAATAGGTATGTGCTCGACTAATTCAAAAAGGTAAATATAATAAGAATTATAAAATATTAACTAAATCACAACACTTTGGTATTTAAGAAACTTTCTCATTCTAATATGCTTCTAACTAATCCAGAAATAAAACTGTAATATAAATTATAAAATACTTTATAATCAAAGTATGTGTCAAAATGAACTATTTTTTAATCAGTTACGAAAACAAATCGGTTTCACAGCTACTTAGATTATAAAACATGTCACTCTACTCGGTTATAAATTTTGTTGTTTTGTAATTATTATTAATTTAATTTATTTGTCTTAATACATTAAATGATTCAGTACCTTATTAACAAACAATAAATAGTAAAAACAACAAAAAAAAACTTTCTTTCACTCTTTTCTTTATTCTATCCTTATTATTTCTCTTTTTCTTTATTTAATCCATTTTCTTTTTTCCACTGCTTCTAATGCTTTAAATTTTCCCACCCCTCCCTACACATTGTACGCCTCGTATATTTGTTCTTCCGCTAGTACCTACCTGTTTTCATTTATCTCTTGCGATTATCCGTTTATCCACCAACCCCATTCTTCCGGTTATGTACTTCGGTTTTCGTTCTGCTATTAACTCTTCATATTTTCGTGTTGTATTTTTTTTTCTCTAATTCTTGCTTTTCTTTCTTGTACCTGCATGTCTATCTGCATTATTTCTTCTTTCATACTTCTTCCTCCATTTCTTATCTTCTTCATTTTCTCTCTTCCATATCCTATCCTTTGTGGTTGTTTTATAAATATACTAACAAAAAATTAATTATTCAATTCAGTTTTTACTCTAAAATTATAAATAATCTTGTATGTGATACGTATATCAAAACATGATTTACTTGTAACTCCATCGCCTTATTTGTTAATAACAAATTATTATATAAATGAAGAATGGAATTCAAAATTTTGTATGAAAAGCACTATAATCGTAAATTTAGTCAACCGATACCGTTGACTAAAAATTTGGGAAGATACACAACGCATTTTAATAAAATGTACGAAAAACATGTTGAAAACTTTACCCGTCGATTTAACCCAGTTCTATTTTATTTGTGCAACTGGCACACTTGTTCCTAGAAATTACGGTAACTTTGAAACACAAACTCCGATTCAACTACGGCGCAATATCAACGACAGTCACGAAGCAAATAAACAAATCGAGTTTAATCTACGGTATAACCATTTACATGTCGTCGGTGTAATTTTTGGTACGTTTTATTCATATGTCTTATAAATAACATAAAAGTCACAAACAATGAAAAAAAATCTTTTGAATAATGATCAAGAATTATTGGAATTATATAAAAACTATTATCATTAGATGCTATAAGGAAACACATTATCGAACACTATTTTGCATCAGTATCGTATCACAAAGTATTGATTTTGAAATATGAAATCTCTAAAAATATCCGCCCATACTTTTAATTCCAAACTATATACACATTATATCTAGATATGGTTCTACCATTAATCCGTTTAGCTTTAACTTTATTTTTAGGAACATTTTATGCATTATCAAAAAAGTATTGATTAGTAATAAATGAATATAATACACGCCATAGGTCGTGTTCTATAATACTTTAGTCAAAGTGTGATGATTTTTATCAATTGTAAAACTGTGAAAAAAATTATGTTATAATGAAGAATATTGCTCCAAAGTAATCATTCATTTGAAAAGCTATTATTTATGTACACTCATGAAATTTAAAACTTGGACACCACAATTTCTGTAAACAAAAGTTTGCACATTGTGAAGCGGGCTTAAGGGCATCATTAACAATTCTAACAGCAGGTAGTCTCGGCAGGGTTATCTTATAGAAGGACTGTAGAATGAACCATTACACTAAGCACGTTTTAGAAAATATTTAATTTAAACTCTCTATTCATAATATTTAGTCCTTACAAAATGTATATTTTATGACGTTTTATTTTTTCTGTAGTTAATATAAAAAGTGAAAATAAAAACTAAGGCAATTCTTATTGTCAACGTATATATTTAGTTTTTTACAAGAATTTATTACATAATTATAATTAAGATACCAAGTTATAGTTTAAAATTAAATGAAAACTTTTTTTAAATAAAGGTATTACTATATAAATAAATATAAGAAATCAATAATGGGTGTGACCTCCATTATTATTGATACATTCTTGGAGGCGTCTGCTCATTGACGCTATCAAGGTATCAATATAATTAATATTAATCGTTTCCCATGCGGTATCAATGGCTGCAATTAGTGCATTACGGTTTACTGGTATAAAATTTGGCCCTTGTTGTCTTCGGATAACAGCAAGTATTCGAGCCCAAACATTTTCGATAATGTTAAAATCTGGGCTTTTTGCTGGCCAGGGTAACAGCTCCAAGTTATTTGCTTGTATCCAGTTGCGCACAACCTGCGAAGTATAGGGTCATCATATCCCGATAGTTAATTATCGAATGTTCCAAGAAAATATGTGTAAATAGTAAATGGAATCTACTAACGTAACGTTAAGTCGTTAATTATAGTTACATAACTCTCCTTTCATAAGATATAGTTCATATTAATATGCTTATTGTAAAGCTTCGTACACACCTGAACAACAAACCGAGGAACAAACAGAACAACGAACCGAACGGCAATCGGAACATTAATTTGGACGGTGCTACGTACGAATTTTAGAACAGATTCGCAAGTTCTGAACGGTTTGCGGCGTTCCCGCAACTTGTCGCGCGAATGAGTTTGCAGGTTTGGACGAATCTAAACAAAACGGCGAACAAACTTATGCAGGAGAATTAAATTATTTATTTTTTGTCCTCCCTTTTGTGGGTTTGTTGTGTTTTAGGTAATATTATGGAGTTGACAGAAGAAAAATGTTTTAAATTAATCAGTGTTTAAGAATGCAAGAAAAAAATGATGTCCCTATTAGCATCATTTGGGCGGGAAATTTCCAAAAAAAAAAAGTGAAGTAAATTATAATTTTTACTCTTCTTTGTGCGTAAAATTTGGTTGGCACTATCTTCTTGTTTTCCGCAATTTTCTCTTCTCAATAATAAATATATATGAACTGAAAACTACTGAAAATAATTATGGAACAGCACAAACGTTCCGTTTGTTGTTCGGATTGTGGAAATCATAAAAGATCGTTTGTCGTTCTGTTTGACTTTCGGTTCGTTGTTATGTTTGTTGCTCGGTTTGTTGTTCAGGTGTGTACGAAGCTTTACAACTTAAGCAACAATTTTTGGCGAATAAAGATTAGTTTGTGATGTAATATTAGAAACACAAATTTATATCATATCAAATTTATGACAACTTAAAACCAAGAACGTGTATGTTATTGCTAAGAAATTATTAAGGAAAAAGCGCAATTGCAGTGTAAATATTTATAATTAGATATTTTCGAAAGTTTATAAGTCCTCTATTGTAATCTTAAGCAACGTAAATTACCTATTTTCTAAAACGTGCTTAGTGCAATGATTCATTCTACAGTCCTTCTATAAGATAATCCCTGCTGAAACTACCTGCTGTTAGAATTGTAAATGATACCCTTAAGCCCGCTTCACAATGTGCAAACTTTTGTTTACGGAAATTGTGGTGTCCAAGTTTTAAATTTCATGAGTGTACATTGTCTGTAAAAAAATTGTTACTGTCTTATTAAATAATTTTATATATCGACATTTTATATGTAGAATCGTTTACCAATTAAACTTCACGTTTTCATTCAAAATTATTACAACAATTGAAATCCAATGTATATATTCTTTATTTAAAAATATAGGTTATATTTTAAAGAAACTAATATTAGAAAATTATTATGAAATATCTACTATATACCATCTTTTGTTTAATACTCGCGTTTGGTTGTATTTGATTTAGCGATTTGATTACTAATTAACTATGTATGAATATCATTTTTCATAGAGTTTAAAATAATTGTTTTGAAAGTAAAGAACAATAGCATTAAATATTAGAAAAAATTATTTATCTTTGTCTGTCTTCATTTATTTTTAAAACTTTGTTTAAAATGTATTCAAAGGTTCATATTTTTCAATAAATAGGATTATAATAAAGGCCTTCAACAATGAATTTACCTACAAACCATGTTGTCCGTTAAGAGTATGGGCTTTATTTTTGTCGCCGTGCGTACCAATAGTACTAAGTACATTATAAGAATCTCGAAGTAGAATTTTTGTCATCGCTTGGGGAGTTGATTTAAAAGGGTTTTCTTAATGAATACATAGAATATTTAAAAACATAGTAGTAAGAAACAATGATTTTACTTTCAATAAAATTTTCGTAAATTTGCCATTTTCTTTCACGATAGCTTTAGATGCACATTTTTTTTAGTTTATACTTCAGGTTTAATATTTTCAAGAAATTTAAGTTCCATGATTGGTAGCAAACTTTATCAGATTTGAAAAATGACATTACCATAACCTGTCTACATACATTTTTTTCTTGTAAAATATAACAAAAAATTAACTAAAAACTAAACCCATACTTATATTATAACCCACTTCGCAAAATATCTACTTATTTTCTCCTTCTTTCCTCTACCCACACCAAATTTCTCCGTTAGATGTTTTTTATTATAAGCCTCTTCCTTTTTCTATCCATCTTCTTCTGTTTTCTACCTCTTTCATGCGTTTTATACTTTTTCCATTATCTTCTAGCAGAACTACCCTTTTCACTTCTTCTCTCCTTAATTTCTACACTTATCTACCATGTGCTCTACATTCTCCCAATTTTCCCCACACATTCTTTCTTCATCTCTTTTCCAATTTTTATTTTTATTTTCTTTATTTTCTAATCTATACATCGCTACCATACGTTTTTCTTTTATATTCAATCCTCCTTTAATATATTTTGGTATCTATTCCACCATTATGTTTTTGTATTTTGTATTATACTTGGTTTCTTTTATTTTTATCTCTCTTTCTTGTTTTGGTTATTCTTGTCTCTTTGTGTTATCTCTTTTTCCATCCTTCTCCTTTCCTCCTCAATCTTCTTACCTCTTCTGACGCATAACCTCCTCTTCTATAATATGCTATTCTCTCTTCATGTCCATGCTTTATTCTTTGCAATTCTACCTCCTTCAAACATTTATATAATATTTCATTATCTTTTATTTTCCATACTTTTCACAAATCTTATTTTTCTCCTCACCGCTTGTATTCTTATTTTTCTATTTTTATTTCTTTCTCTATTAAATATCCTGGTGTTCCCTTCTCCAATCCTAGCATCCATCTCCAAAATTTTACCTGTATCCTCTCCAGTTTTTCCCATTTTTTCCATCCCCAAATTTCTGATCCGTACATCATCACACTTTTTACGGTTATCTCAAATAACCTTATCTCCACTTTTTCACCGAATAATTTTTCTCCTATACCCCATGTTAGTCCCATTATACTAGTTCCTTTTTTCTTTAATTTTCTTATATGACCACTGTTTTTTATTATCATACCTCATCATGTACTTTAAGTATTTTACTTATCCACTCTTTCTATCTCTTTTTTCCCCAACCACTATCCCTCCTTTTTCCCCCTCCTTTTTTCTTGTTTCTTCTCAGTGGCTCTTGGTTTGGACAAATGCATGAATAACAAAGGAAAATCCATTCTCGGCCAGTAATTGTGTATGCAACAATTTTTAGAAACAACAAAAGCAGTATTTGATACAAAAACCAGTTGCGTATCGGGGTAAAACTACTTTACTTTGGGATATTACTTCAGCTTCGCCAAATATTGGTTTCGTTCAGATGGAAATCTAGTTCTCAGTGTTCCAACAACATGACAGGTTATATCAGTTAAACATCCAGATGAACCATCTAAGACATCGGTTATACACTGGCTAGTAAATATTTTCACTAAAGCTACTTTTTTCTGCAATGAATTTCTAAAACAATTACGGGTCACTTCAATCTGGTTATTGTTTATATGGAGAAGTACGTCTTGATGACCGAAGGGCCTTTTGCGTTACGATTTCTATATAGTTGCTAATGCGTCTCTTCGCATTTTTTGAATACTCAAATGCACCACTCTGTATACTTAGTGTTAAGCACGACTTTGTAAATTTGCATGCATACTTTCTCCGGTTTTGAATGTTTTTGTTCTAATGCTTTCTAACTAATCAGGGCACCGGGTTTAGTAATACTGTAACTAGAATTTTTAAACTTATATGTCAACGATTAAAAAAATTCTGACAATAACATCAATCATTTGAAGCAACCCTGTTTACTAAGATTTACTAAAATGGTTTGAAAATAATTATCCTGGTAAATAATGAATCGAATAATTAATTCTTCAAAATTTTATTTTTTGAACAAATAATTAGTCAATCATTACAACTCTAGAACTTTGTTAATTTTAGTTTTGAGTTTTGAATGCGTATTAGTTTTTAATGCGTCAGGATAATCTTAGGAGACATCTATGATAAACCGAAGTTGTAGTTGATCTCGATCCTTTCTTGATGTACGTAGTTCGTGATCTAAAGGCAGTGCTTTTGTTATTTAATTCCTAAATTTATATTTTAAATCAATTCTAAAGAAATCTAAGTAGAATGAACTCGAAAGTGTACAATTAAAGAAAAAATAAGTAAGTAAACAGAATTTACCTAAGTTCTAACGGCCAATTAACGCACATTAGTAACGAGTGTTCAAATAAAAAACTGGGCCTAGACTGGCCGTTGAATTAAACTGATTTAATTATTTTTATAGTGTACACCAAAAGTAAGCAAATAATGCGTAGTGGTGTGGAACCCAGTATTAAAACTTTATATAAATATAATCTAAAAATTGACAGAAATAAATGTTTTCTTAGATACTTTGATAACCTAACCTAAAAAATTACCAAATATTGAACTTCATAAACGTTTTGGAAACGTTCCTTTTATTTAAATAAATTGTGGTGTTTTCTTCCTTAGACGCTGGTGCCATGGTGGTGAATTCTTCATTGTTGAATGCGAAGGTATAGGAATTTACGAGCGGTGGGTATTTCTCCTAATAATGTTCTTATTAAATTTTAGTTTATCTTTCTTATGGAGACAAGGGAAATAAAACTCTTACCTACAATATTGGAAAAATAAAGATAAAGCAATTCCATAATTCAGATGAAGAATTTATACTGTTTTATAGAAATACTTACTATTTCAACATAAAAGTAGGGTTCAAAGTAGTGACGAAACACCTTCCAGCCTAAGAAACTACAAAAAAAGTGAACATGTGGATGTGGCAACGTTTAACTTACACAGTGGTCTGTAGGCTTTTTGTTTGGCCTTTGATATTAAGACCAAACGCGCCTTCTTCTATTTAATCGGAAAAATCTCTTCTCACAGCTGTTTATTGAAGGTTTTTGTCTAAATTTGTGGCCTATCTCGCGCTACAGCTTTCACGACTTCTACAGGGACCAGATCCGGGCCGGGTGCTTTCCCTGTGGGTAGCTGTTTCGCTATTTCTGTTGTTACTTTAGTAAACTCATACTTTGTATTTCTGAATCCTAGTTTCTCCTGTAGCTTTTGTTGTATTGGGAAAAGTGTGCTAATTTTCTGCATGACTTTTTCCTTATTACAGCACCCCGTGTGTGCATTGCGCTTAACTTTCTTCGCCACAATTTGGTAACCTGTCACCCAAATATCTTTATCCAATTCTTCGCATGGTCTACTCCAACACTTTCTTTTGCTTTTTTTGATTTTCTCCTCAACGCTTCTCCTGGCTTTCTGATACTGCCTCTTTTTCGTTTTAGCATCGCCTTTACTTCTCTTTTTGTGCTGAAATTTCCTCCGTGCAGCATTGCACATTGTCCTGCTTTTAGCAATTTCATTAGTCCACCAGTATGCTGCCTTTCTTAAGTCCCCTCTTTCCTCATTGTTTCTTTGCACAATTTACACAAGAACTCCTGTACCTCTTTGGCTGTTCTTACTTCAGCTAGGTCTTTTTTCCGTATAAGGTTTCTAAGCTTATCTACATCTATCGTGTTCGTGTTTCAGTTTTTCTTTTAATTCGTCTTTATTAGGTGCGGCTTTTTTACCCCACTCCCACAGTATATAACGGTGGTCGCTAACCGTAAGTGTTTCTTCATTTATTATCTCCCACTTTCCCCAGTTTCTGGTCATGTCCACTGTCATCGCTGTCAATATGTCAATATGACTTTTTGGTCTCCTCTTTCGAAAGCCGCTGCGCTCCCGTGGTTTGCTACGACTAAGTTCAGTCTAGCTAACCATTTCTCAACCACTTCTCCTCTGGTGCTTGTCTTATGCGACTTCCAAATCGGCGACCCTGCATTAAAATCCTCCGCAATAATTATTCTCTTGGTCCCCTTTTGCTGTATGCTTCCCGCTAATTCGTCGAGATCCGCTATAAACATATTTATGTCTTTGTTAGGAGATAAATAACAGCTATATACAGTTACGTCCCCTGTTAGTACCCATACAAATCCACGCCCTATCCCAGATCATTTAACCCGTGCATTTTTACCTACGCACTGTATATCTGCTCTCCTAGTGACATCCCTTATCACCCCTTCGCGTCTATTTTTCCCTATCTCCGATAGTAATAATTACCCGCACTTCCGATCAATAGCCTTTTTAACAGCCAGGTCGTACGCCACCCCACTGTTGTTTAAGTTAATTTGCAATGCCTTTGCCATCACTATTTTTATTTGCGCTCCGTTTGAGCTCTTTATATTTACACCTTCTTGTATTCGCTCTATGGCCTTTCCCTATTCCAGGCGTGATTTCCTCACATAATGGGCAATTTTCTTCTCCACTACAATCTTTAACAGCATGTTGCTGGCTTCCACATTTACAGCACTGCTTGTTTCTATCTACATCTGTGCATCTAGTTGCTGTGTGACCCTTCTCCCAGCATCTGTAGCATCTTTCCTGATCTTCCTTAATTTTTATTCTACATGATGTCCATCCTATCTTTAGGTGTTTATCATCTTGTATACTCCTAACCGTTTCTCTGTCTACATGTACCAGAGCCACCTGTTGTCCTCTACTGACAGTAAACATCTTTTTGATCCTAGTAGGATATTTTTTGCTGATATCTTGCAGCACCTATCTCTCCGTTGTTAGCGAGTCTAGATCTCTGATGTCTACCAATTGTTCAGCCCCCAATATGCTTATATCAATCGTAGTATTTGCGGCAGCTAAATGTTATAATCAATGGTGTTACAGCTTTATTAATAAACTTAACATGCCAGATATGTACTTATTTTATGAAAAGGCGATATGATGTACACAAAACAAATTATATCATTATAGCAACATCTTGATTACGAGATTAACAATAAATAAAAATTATCTAGAGTGTCTTACATTTATAGGTACGTAACCTCACGTACTATAGATCTCTGACCTCGTGCTGCATTTCTTGTTAAACCACACCATTGAAAAAAGCACGAAGACAATAGCAACGAGCAAAATTTTACAAGATAATAATGTCAAATTATTTTACAATAAAAGTTGGTTATTTTATGATTATTTCTGTATATATGATTATTCATTACGTATAGGTTATTGAAATATGAACCATGACGACCTATGTATGTTCGTTAAAAACCATATGATACTAAAAGTATAGTTTTATAATTCTTCAAAGACCCGTAATTAATTTAAATGTTAGTAATTGGCAACAATAGAAGCAAGTTCCTTGAAACATAAGCATGTAATCCAAAGGGTAACGCTTTATAAATAATAGTCTGATTAAGTATATGAAAACAATAAAACATAGATAACAATCTTAATTTGTGTAACAAATTTATACGAATGCTTAGCGATGTGTTATAAAAATCTACAGTTCTTTAAATGATAAAAAAATCACTATTAAACGGCAATAAAGCTGTCCTATAAAAAGGGGAAGTTTAGAGTTAGGTATATTTAAGGATTTTATGGTTTTATAATAATTTACATTAAAATGCAAATTGGACAATAAAATAAAAATGTTTCATAATAATGCATATTGGTTAGTAATTTCTAACATTAAGAATTGCTTAATTCAATTGAATTTTATTTCGGTTAAGCGATTTAGGAATTTTGATTAAACTAGAATTAATATTAGATTAAATTCTATTCAGGAATAAATTGATTAAAAATGATTAGTAAAAAGAAGACGTTTTTAATTTTTTATTGTTGATTTACCCTTTTATAGGTACATATGTAAAATGTAGGTACTATTCTAAAACAGTGAAGCAAGGTTAATAAAGATAAATTAAACAAAAGGAGCGATGAAAACTAAGTAAAGACAGAGAAAGGGGATAAATACGAAATAATAATGGAAAAGACTAAGGAAATAAGATGATCAAAGAACAAGAGAGAAAAGAATCTTTGTAGGAGCGGATTTTAACGCAAGAGGAAGAGGGAATGGAAATAAATGGAGAACAAAAAAAGGAATTCTAAGGATAAACAAATGAACAGACAAGGTAAAAAACTATTAGAATTATGTGAAGAGAGGGCATGGACAATTTTAAAGGAAAATATTGATAAAGGAGGAAAATGAGAGTTAACTTTCATAGGATGAAAAGGAAGATTCGTAATAGATTATGTAATTGCAAACAAGAATAGTAAAGAGGATATAGAATTTATGAGAGTAGGAGATGAGGTAGACTCGGACCACTTGCCGATAGAACTAAGCTTGATAGGAGAGGAAGAGTGGAAAGAAGAAGAAATTATAATATGGGGAGAAAATATGGACGGAAGAAAGTAAGGAAAGATATATGAAAACAATGGAAGATGCAACAGGTGAGATGGAAAAGGAGTTAAGGGGTATAATAGAAAAAATGGAGAAGGCAACGAAAAAGAAAAGTTTCAAAGTAAGTAATATATGGGGTAAAAGTCGATTGGTGTAATGGGTATACATTTTCTTCTTCCTTTTCTCATTACATAGAGAGTAAAAAAAGAAATGAGAAAAGGAAGAAGAAAATGGAGAAAAGGAAAAATTAATTTAGAAGAATACAAAAAAATAAGAGCAGAATTAAAAAAAGATGTGAGAAGAGAGAATAGAATATAGAGAAAAATAAATGAAATTAGGAATTAAGGACAGGCATGGGAGTTTGTAAATAGGAAAAGAAAAAAGGAAAAATGAGAGATTTAAAAATAGATAAGAAAAAATGGGTAAATCACATGATAAGTATGCTTCAAGGAAAAGAAAATAAGCAGGTAGTACATATAGAAAAAAAGAAGAAAAAGAAATAACGGAAGGAGGAATAAAAAAGCAGAGTTGGACAAAGCTTTAAAAAAATTGAAGGTTGGGAAAGCGGCAGGCACAGATGGAACACAGGGAAAGCAGTGTAAATACACAGGAGAGACAATGAGAGATAGAATCAGGAAAGTAATGGAAAGGATATGGCATGGGGAAGGGTTTCCAGAGAGTTGGAAGGAATCAATATTGTGCTTAATATACAAAGGCGGAGATAAGCAAAATGTAAAAAAGAACAGGGGAGTTAGCATAACAAATTTAGGGCACAAAATATACACCGAGGTAAATTTGAAACGTTTGAGATATCGACGTAAATTTGGAGGGCTATAATAAGTCATACAATAATACATTTGGACATAAAATTGATAGCCCTAAGTTTCAATATGGCGACTGGGGGCCATTTTGAATTTTTTAAACGGAAAACGGGGTCGAGTGACACCTTCACTGTCACCACTGCCAAGGCGGTGTTTTGTCAAACTTATGACTATTTATTAAATTTCAAATGGAAAAGAAACTCTGACGTGACTTTCATGAGAGTACCTGTTAGTTTTTTAACATCGGTTCAGCGGTTGCTTTAAATACACAAATGATAAAACATAACTATTTACGTCCGCACTGTATATACTAAAACAAGTTATAAATAAGGAAATCGGAAAAAAAGGAAGAAAAGTATACGCTATATTCTCTCTCTATATAAAAGACCTATAGGAGGAACTGCGTACACATCAAATAAGGGAAATGCAAATTGGGAAAACAAACTTATTAATTCTAGCCTATGCAGACGATGTAGTAATCTTCACAAGGATGGAGGAAAAGATGCGCAATATAAAAAACATGACAAAGAGAGAGAAAAAAAAATGCAAGTAAATGTAGAAAAACGAAGTAAAAAGGAAGAGAGAAGGAGAAGAAGTGGTGTTGGGGAGGAGAGGAGGTCGAAGGAGTGGATAGATATAATTACGTAGGATATATCATAAGGTACGATAACAAGGACAATGACTAGATAAGGAATTTAGGACAAAAATGATGTAAAATTTTAGGGCAGATAAAGGGGCTGGGGGAACATGTTTTTGGGAATGATATGGAAAAAAAATAGTTGTTCGAGATAGTAGTGAAAGGTGTGATAAAATAATGGGCAGAAGTTTGGGGGTGGAAGGAATGGAAGGAGCTGGCGAGGATACAGTAAAGATATTGGAGATAGACGCTAAGTTTGGGAGAGAAACACCTGGATATTTAATAGCAGAATAAATGAATCTGGAGAAAATAAATGTAGAAGCAGGAAGCAAGACAGTGAATAAGATTTGAGGAAAGAATGGAGAATAGGAATAAAAAATAAGACATAGAATTAAGAAAAAAATCACGGGAAAGAAGAAAGAAACGCATAATATAAAAAAGGAAGTTACGCGATAGAAGAAGCAGGAAGTTTAAGAAGAGATGAAAGAAAAAATAACAATGAGAAACAAAGATAATCAGAAACAGAACAACAGAAAATAACGGATACGTGGACATAATTCTGGAAGGAATTCCAAGATACTTAATATGAGGGCTGACAATGTAAGAAAAAAGGATTATAGTTAGATATAGACTAGGTAATAAAGAAAACGAAAATAAATATTGGATGCAAGACGAAGAATGATTATGCAGAATGTGTGGAATTAAGGGAAGAAGGATTGAGAAGAGAAGGTATACTAGGAGAGAATGAAGATGGTATAAAGTGGATGAAAGAGGTAGACAAGAGAAGAAGATGGTTAGAAGAAAGAAAAAGAAATGACAGTAAAGTAAATTAACATTTTGAATTTCATTGTGAGTTTTATTTATTTAAGTTTCTTTTATTGTGTCGAATTCATTTGTTAATTTTAAAGAAGGAATAAAAAACTTTGAATATTTTGTGCGCTTACAGTAAAACTCATTTTGTCTTACATTAAACTAGAATTTGGGGACAAACGTTGACAAACTGATTATTTATTTTATATATTTTATTATGTTTTTCTTTTTTAACTCTAAATTTCCGAATTTTAAAGACTACTTGAAACTTTGTATTTAGTGATTTTTTATGAAGATTCCAGTTTTTTAAATATTTTTAAAAACATTTCTTAATGTAACATTTTTCAATTATAAGAGGCTTTTAATTTAATTATACACAATTTTATGAACCGATAAGAGATAAACCTAGATACCTTTATTTACCAAATCTATTTGTTATGTAAATTATGTAAAAAAACTGAGAATTATAGGTGTTGTGAATTACATTTTCTACAACTTTTACTGAATTGTTTTTTTTTGTGGTGTACCTTTAAACTAAAGAAAGAAATGCAGAAACTGAGAAATAGAAACAAACATTAATAACTAAATTAAATATAGAAAATAACAAACCAAAGTAAGATTTAAATATTAGAACAAGTGAGAACAAATAATTGAAGTGTTATAAAACTCGACATCTAAACCGATTTCGTTCAGAAAAGAAAGTGTTACAAAAGTTGTAAAAAATGTAATTTTCAACATTTAAGGTTTCGGGTTTTCAATAGAAAGTGGTTAATTAATAAAACAATTATTGGAATTGCGACGTTTCGTGGTATAAGTATCAATTAAAACTAATTTTATTGATCAAACTAAAAAATTTTTTTTTTCAATTCGTTTTTGTAAAATTGAGATTATTTTTAGTCGTGGACTCACTGTACTCAAAAAAAGAGCAATTTTGCACAAGAACTCTACTATTGTTTTATATTTTTTGTATAATTAATGTCATTGAAGATATTGAAAAATAAAAGACTTTCTCCTAAAATTCCCTTGCTTTGTTGGATTTTTTCAACAGAACGAAATCTTTGGTATACGAAAATAAGAAACTTTTAGTGAACATTTTTGAAATTGTTATTCCCTAACTGTTTATAAATGATCAAAGGAAAGGAACACAAACTGTAGCTTCTATTAATCAACAAAAAAACACCAAAAACTGCACCAAAAACTTTACTCGGTATCGCTGATGATGATAGCTTAGCTATTGAAACACGTGTCTGAGTAAAGTTTTTGGTGCAGTTTTTGGTGTTTTTTTGTTGTTTATAATGAATTCTGTCGTATAATTAACTTTTACGAAATGTACACTACAGGTAACAAAAACGACTATTTGTTTACTCTCAATTTCCATAAAAGATTGAGATTTAAAAGCTCTTTCTAAATATTAAAAAAAACGTTAGTTATACTTATGTAACCAGACTAGACATGAGTTACAAAAAGTCGTGTTTCTTTACGTGTTACATATAATGTTTTCTAATTAAAAAAAAAGGAGCATAACATGGAATTAAATATATAGGTTCACTATTCGTAACTAGTAACGAGAATTAATTTTCGTAACTACTTATAAAAAGTTAAAACTGTGATTATAAAAAATGTTATTTTCAGATGTAGTACAAAAACTGAAAAAACAACGTTACACATACTTCCTATTACAAAAAAAGAAAACAATTACTGAACATCTTATCAAAATCTTCACACCTTTCCTATGTCTGCTCCCAGTGGAAGAAACAAAAATCCTAAAATTCCTTGATTCGCTATTTCAAATTATAACTATTGATGAGGTAATAGAAGAAATAAGCACGATCAATATAAGAAAAGCTGCAAGCTACGATATAATTACAGGGACGATCGTTAAGTAATTACCATCAAAACTTATACAAGTCCTTATACACCTATACAATGCAATCGTCACAACTTGGCACTTTCCAAGTCAATAACAAATTGTTATGATACCTAAGTCAGCTGAATTAACATCTTACAGGGTCATAAGCCTACTCCCTATTCTCTCAAAGGGTTGTGGAAAACTGATCTTGCCAAGGCTAATGGCCAATTCTGGACAAGTACTAATCTCTAAACAATAGTTTGACTTCATAAATCAGCACGGCACTATTGAGAATACAGCTCTGCGGTATTTCTTGATGTGCAGCAAATAATCGACAGGGTATGGCATCAAAGTTTATGCCGCAAAATAAAAGTGTACCTACCGTATCAGGAGTATAAACTTTTGAGGTCCTACATATCAAATAAGCATTTTTTAATAAAATACAAAGACGAACTCACGGCTCTTCAACCCATCTCTCCAGGCGTTTCACAGGGTAGTACACTAGGTCCCATTCTATGTCTATTATACACAGCCGACCTACCCACATCTTGTCTAATTACATCAACTACGTATGCAGATTATAGGGCCATACTAACGTCCCATGTTCTTCAACAATCTGCATCGAGGTAGCTCCACGCTCACCTCAATAAAATTGAACACTGAACCAAGACATGAAGAATCCGAGTGAACGATTTCAAGTTCCATCATGTAACGTTCACTATATGAAAAGGAATAGTTGTTTACTGGTAACTTAAAATGGACAACAAATCACACATTCAGGGTAAATCAAATACCCTGAGTAGCATCTGGATAGGAGACTAAATTGTAGGACTCACATATTCACTAAGCGTAAACAACTTGGAATACAATTTAGTAAACTATTGGTTAATTTATAGAAAATCAAAATTAGCAGGACTAATGGACGATGACAACGGACCAAAAAAGACTAAAACGATTTAAACCATCTGAATGCGATTCGAACAATAGAACCCTACCTCACATGCCTAACCGTAACTCAATCTCAAACGAAAAAAAAGGTGTTGTTTTATCAAAAATGTGGGGTTTTTCTTATAATTTTTTTTTAAACTCTCTTCCTCCTGATTTACACTCTATCAAAATGATAACTTAAATCGAAATAAATACGTGAAATTTTGTAGGTAACATACACACTCCCAAAGGTCAATTATTTAATTATTGTTTAATTTCCTCCAAGGTAATAGCAGAGATTTACAAAATTTGTGCCAATGTAACCATGACAAACAGATGGTCTGCGGATTTGTATGGTTAATGAACTACCATGATTTATATAGGTACTTAAAAATTGAATACATACCTATGTAAAATTAATTATTTAAATTATTTATTTTATAAAACTTGAAATAATATACAATGCTTTTTTTTAATTCTTAGTTTTGAGTGAAAGAATTAAAACAGTCATCTTCGGAATTACAGCTGAAATACATTAAAAATAATCAAAATTAGTTTAATAACAATAATGAAAATACGTACTGACACAAAATTTGACAGTTTTGACATTTGGTACTTTATTAATAGTAGATTCTGTAACAAAGTTAAAGGAATATTCGATTCGAGTGGAAGATTCGGAACGCGAGCGTGAGTAACCATGAGAAGATCAAATTTTCCTCGGAATTTGGACCGTGTTTTCTCCACGATCATATCTGATTAGTTCAATTTTTCATTCATTTTATAAAATTTAAATGAATACTTGCCTCAAAACATCGAAAACAATGCATTTACATTTGATACTGACAGTTCAGAAACTCATGACCGTCTAATTATTTTGTTGAGCATAATTACGAAAAATTCATTCTGACACTAGTTACTAAATGAAAATACAGCCCATAAGAAGGAAGTGTTTTAAAATAAATATTTTATATCAAGAGCGAGAATTTTTTCTTTCTATTATTAACAATAATTTGAGAATTACTATATTCCAGTACCTAATGATCGTAGAAAAAATTACTTACCGAATAGTATAATCACATCAACAAGTTTAGTTTACAATGAGTTTTTAATAAATTAATTTTAATATTAAGAATAGCACAAGGTGCATGAAATCAGTTTGACCATTCATAAAATAAATGTATTTCAATAACTGCAATTAAAAAGATAAGTTAATTAAGAATTAGTCCTATTTTAGATCTTCCAAAAATAAAGGAAAAAATGAAACTGCATTTTTATGGAAGTATTGCAACGTTTCGCCACTATCAGACCTCCATTACCAAGATAATGTTGATCTTACATGATAAATCGCCGAATTTACAAATCGCCCAAAAGCTTCTGTGGACCAATTGCCAAAAATTGACAGAAACATTTTCGGCGTTTTGTCTACAGTAACATTTCCGACGATTTGCACTCGGAAGTGTTTTCGGTGTTTTTCCCCCAAAAACATTTTCAGTGTTTTGATCACGGAAAGTAGGAAATTTATAAATAATAATGTAATGTTTGATAAATAATTTAATTAATTAAACGAATACAATATTTGAATGGATTCACGAAAAACTCAAAAAAATCTATGTGTCACTAATATACCTAAAAATCCAATTTACGAAAGATTAAATCTGCAAAAAATCTTAAACATAAATTTTGATTTGATCAGGTAAATAACCATACAAAATTAATGTGATGTCATGCAAGAAATAAAATTTAGGGATACCTATACATAATGGTTATTAATTGATACGGCAATTTGAAATTTAATTTACTCTGAAGTTTATTCGTAATTTCTTTTACTAATTCATAATTTATAGTTAACATCATTTGGTAAAATAATTGGATTTTCAATCAGTTGAGACCAACATTTTAACGAACGATGATAAAATAAAATCTGTGAACATTTATTGCCCGAGGAGAAGTTTTGACCAACTTTGTTTATCGAATGTTGATGAAAAGTTGTAATCATGGAACTAAATTTGATGTTTAACCTATACAGATAAATATATCGGGTGCACTTCCTTAGATTATTTATCGTCAAAGTTTAGAAAACAAGTATTGTTATCAACAATCAGTATCATACAACAATTTTTTTAAAGCATTGTTTACCAGTTCTCAAAAAATCGGTTACCAAGAAAGAGAATATGTAATAACCCATGGTATTTTATATAAAAATGTTATCGATCATTACAACTAACAATTATAATAATTAATTCAGTATTAAAACAGTGTTTATGTATATTTAATGCAATACGATCTACTAAATTATGTAGTTTAATTTTTAATAATTTCTTAAACCCTTTCTAGCACTTAATTTGCAATGTTTTTTTTAAATAAAAGTAATGCAGGTGTTATACTATAATTTTGAGACATAAAAATAATTAAATTATATAAAAATGAAACATTTTTTTTTCATGTTACAATTTAATTACACAAATTAAATATAGATATAAACTCGATGTGAATAGATAAGTATTATTTAAGAAAAACAACCAGTAATTTATTCTTAATTTGTAATACATCAAAGGTTATGTGTAAGTAATATCAATATTATAATCCAATTTTTTTAATATCACGTATAATAGATTAAATCTTCTTTAAAGTTTATTTTAAAAAAAACACTTTATACATAGTTGCAACTATACTTGGTACGTTACGGTAAAGGAATTTTCCAACTTTAATTACATAATTATTAATAATTTTAATTAATTACCAGCGTGTATTTTTTGCATTAACATGATTAAATATTTGTTTTGCTTTAAGCTACTTAAATTTTAATTTTTGATGTGCATTATGCTAAACGTAATTTCTTCTTCAGTGCTGTAAAGTGTTAAGTCAAACGTTACGTTTTACTTTAAATTAGTAAATTCGATGTGTGTAGTTAGGCATTGAATACGTAGTGACGTCTTTCAATGTATTTGAACTTAAAGGGGTTATTTAATCAATACTTAGCAGAACTTTGCAATTATTTCAGTTCACGGAACTGTCAATAATTCGACAAGAACTCATACCTAACATGAGAGATAATGTTTGACACATGTTAGTGCAAAATTATTAGGTAAACTAAATTTTTATTTTGTAATATGAAGTTAGAAAAAAAACGTTACTTCGTTTTGATAGGTACACACCAGAAATAGTAGGTATACAAATATTTTTTAAGAAAGTAAAAAACTTAAATAACAAGTTTTTATAGAATATGTTTTTTGAAAGTAGTTTGGCGATGGAACAAATGAAATAGTATTTGAATTAATATAATTACATGCACGTAACTTGGACTTTAAGAGAAAACTGTGTGTCATAGGTCACCAAAACATGAAAAACTTGATTTAAATGTGACATGAATAAGGACACATGTCGGTGTAAATATTCTAGTTTTAAAATAGTACCTCACACGTTTTAGCAATTATATAGTATTACATAAAAGTTTTTTTTGTGAATTTCTAGAAGTTTTAATTATCATCGTCTTTTGTCAGCTCGAGAAAATATAATCGTGGACGATTGCTCATTTTTCATTAAATCATAATCCATGATTGTTAAAACACCGCCAGTATATCAAAGAAAGAGTAAGCAGAAGTAGAGAAAACAATTAAAAATTATAGTCATCGTAGGTTAAATTAAAACGCATTACTCTTTATGACAAACTAGTGCACGTGCTACGTAGTATTTTCGTAATTGCAACGTAACTTAATTTTCAACCGTTTACACAAAAAAAATAAAACTTTAAAAATATATATATTTTCTTCCCTTAAATCTCGCTAAATTATATGCGAACATAACAATTACATTACGTAAACAAGTACTTTTCTAGTTATTCATGGCTTTTAAGACGTTATAATGTTTTCACTAAGTACTACTCATTATCGTGCTTACAAACAATGCCTAACGTTTCTAATTATTCTTATCTAAGTAAGTATACTGTATCGTAAGTGGGTAATTTTTATTCTTGAAGTAGAAATATCGCAGGATGTTTTGATGACAAAATTTCCTTAGTGCAACACCTGCTATTACATTTTCAATTACGCGGGAATAAAAAATAAGTAAACATTCTTTAAATTTTAACGACTTACCTAGTATTCTTTTGACTTACATCAAAAACTGAAAAAAAAAGCTTTCGGTATCGATTACAGAAATATCTTATTAAAAAGTATCAACTTCAAGAATTCATCGTAAATGTCTTTGTAAACATGTTTTTTGTTTTTATTAGCTAAATTAAATTAAATGATAAACCTAAAATTTGAAGTTCAATAAAGAGTTGATAATAAAAAGTACCCAATTTTAAGATATTTTTTTGCATTCAAAGCTCTGATTGTTTAAACAATTAATTCTGACATAATTTTAAAAACGTATATATTTAAAAAATGAATTACAGCAGTTTGACACAAAAGGAAAAATTGTTGTTTTCTCAAAGTACGAGGGGATTAAGGATTACAACAAAGACCAGGTCTATCTTATTAGTAACAAAACAGTAAAAATCAGAATAGTATATTAAAGTAAGGCAGCTATTCAAGCACGAATTTGAAATTCTGAAACGAGCCGCGAAGCGGCGAGTTGAGCAACAAATAAGTGCTTGAAGGCACTTCTGCAACGAATACTTTATACAATTTTTCCTATTTTGCCAATTTATCACTAATAAAATAAAAATTTTACATAGGAAATGAGAAATGAGAAGAATTACCCAAAATGCTATGGAAAATTTGCTACCTGACAAGTCCAAATCTCAGTATGAAAAAGAATTTAAAAAATTTAAACAGTGGCGTCAGCAAAATAATGCACAAGGTATTTCGGAAAACATCTTAATTGCTTATTTTCAACTTCAACGTCAAAAATATAAATCTTCCACTTTGTGGAGAATGTATTCGATGCTGAGATAATGTTTAAGTATACATAACGATGTGGACATATCGAAGTACAGCTTCAAACACTTTTGAAAAGGTCTTCTCAAGGTTAACACCAAAAAATATTCGAAGAATGTGATATTCATAAATTCATTGCCGAAGCAAATGATGAAAATTACCTAGCAATAAAAGTAAAATTAAATTCTACAAAACTTATTCATACATTACTTTATATCTTATGAACTTTTAGGTGATCTTGATAATGGGCTATAATGGTAAGCACCGAATTAACCAATTTGTCTATTGACGATGTCCAATATAAATTAGATTTATCCTCGTATCCGTACCTCATACAAAAAACAATGTACCCCGACAGTTCCTAATTACACAACCACATTGGATTGATCTAATTAAAAAATATACTAATTTAAGGCCTGAAAATGTTACCCATAAGCGGTTTTTCTTAAAGTACAAAAATTCTCCCATTGCTATAAATACTATGGGTAAAGTGCCAAGAATGATAGCAGCTTTTCTTAATTTGCTAAAATCGGAACTGTTACGGGGCATTGCCTTGTAGGTCTAGTGCAACACATTTAGCAAATAATGGCAGTAACTTGTTGATCATCAAACGTCGTGCAGGTTAGAAGTCTTCGTTCTTTTCCCCACATTAGGTATGAAAAAATTGAAGTGTCACAAATATTTGGTTCTGAACAAACTGATTTAACGTTAACTGGATCTTCCACTAGCACCAGTTCACAACAACACGTTGATCTTAATACAAATACCAGTATTTCTGTTATAGGTAACAACAAAGTCCAGGAAAGTATTGTTTCGGAACAGAATCTACATGGCGTACAGTACTCAACAAAATATGATAGCACAGTCACAATTGCGTAACTAAATTTTGTGATAAATACGAATGTCTTTCAAAAAGTTTATTGTCTTCTGCAGATCTTGAGTGGCGCCGTTTAATACAATAAAGGTATTGTCTGGGATCTGGTACGAGATTCTTGAGGAGTTGTACAGAACACAGTTACAGATAAAATGATCAACATCAAGTATTTTGTCACATGTATCACATCTTGGCGGGAGACATTTTTTGAAAATATAACTGTGTGTGAGTCTTGTATGGCCTAACCTAAGTCTATTGACAACTATCTGATCTCTCCTTTTTGTTGGTAGTGATAGGTTATGTGATAATGTAGGTTTTATTCTTCTCAAGAATTTTGCACTCTGAGACCATTTACTGTTCCAGTAGTTGGTGATGTCTATTCTATACTAGGTTTTAATATCGCTGTATGATGGCGGGCTATACTGGATAGATTCGTTTAAAAAGTTTGCGGCTGTTTTAGCTGCTTCGTTCCCAGGGATACCGCAATGTGATGGGATGAATATGATAGTTATATTCGATCCTTTCGATGGTAAGTTATGGAGCAAATTGCGTGTTGCTTTAGTGATATTATTGTTTCTATATAATTCTTTCAGACTGGTCAAAGAACTACGTGAGTCACTGCGTATTGCAAAATTTTTATTAGGACACGTTTGTATGTATTTGACTGCTTAAAGTGAAGCATGCAGTTCTCCATTGTATACCGTGCTGAAATGACGTAACTTAAATTTATAGTTATATTCATTTGTTTTAACAGCCGCCCCGATTTCATTATCTGTTTTTGATGCGTCCGTAAATATAAGTTTGTGGTTATTGCATCTGGATATGAGTTCTAGGTACGCTTGATGAAGTATCATTGGATGAGTTGAGGACTTGTTGTAAGATGACAAAGAGGTGTCTACGTGAAAAAGGCTAGGAATCCATGGTGCTGGATATAGGGAGTAATCTGTTATATTACTGGGGATAGCTGACTGCAGTGAAAAGTCATGCACTTATTCGCGATATGAAAAATCTTAGTTTTTCCTACGTAAATTTAATGGGAACTCTTCGGTCAAGCAAAGAAGGCTCTGAACTGGGCTTGTTGGTAGCGCACCAAATACTATCCTCAAGGCAGCGGGTTGAATTATGTCGACAATTCCTAAGGTGGTACGACTAGATGCATCGTAGGCGATCAAACTGTAATCAATTTTTGATTGAATTAAACATCTATACAAGTTCATCAGGGTATCATTGTCACCCCATCCATGATGAGCAACTGTCCTGAGTAAGTTGAGAGACTGCTGATAGTATTTTTTCAAGTGATTTATGAGTGGTTTCTAGTTGAGTTTCCCATCAAAGATAACTCCAAGGTAACTCATTTCTTTAACTGTTTGTAAAATACATCCACCAATGTGCAACTTAACCTCACTCGTTGAGCGACTTCTTGAAAACATCATACATTGGGTTTTTGTGGCTGCAAATTTAAACCCGGAAGTATTAAACCAATTTTTTAGTTTATCGAGTGTATTCTGGAGACATTTTTGAATTGAAACGATGTTTTTGCCTTTCATATGTAGGAGTACATCATCTGCATAAACACTTGCTTTAACAAGAGAATTAATATTAAATAAAATGTCGTTGATGGATAGTAAAAACAAGGTTACATTCAAAACAGAACCCTGTAGGAGGCCATTTTGTGATGAGTGTGTACTAGATGAGCTCTGCCCTACTCTAACGTAAAAGTTTCTAGATTGTAAGAAGTTGCTTATAAAGAACATTATGTTGCCTCCGAATTTCAATCTCTGAAGTTGTCTAATTACACCATGACGCCAAACCATATCATAGGCTTTTTCGATGTCTAAGAGAACAGCAACTACTATTTGACCATTTACAAATGCTTCGTAAACTTCTGATTCTAGGTTGATAATGTTGTCTGTTGTTGATCTGTATTTCCTAAAACCGCTTTGTATGTTAGATATTAAACCGCGAGATTCCAAGGTGAACATTAATCTTCGATTCAGAATTTTTTCAATGAGCTTACACATGGTGCAGGTGAGTGATATCGGTCTGTAAGATGCTACTTTATATCTCGGCTTATCTGGTTTTTGAAGAGGAAGTACAACACTTTGAAGCCACTGTACTGGAAATTGATGTTCTGAGAATATTTTGTTAAATATCAGTAATAAGTATTTTGTAGCATTGAGAGGGAGATGTTTTAAAAAGATATATGCAATATCATCTGGTCCAGGATTGGAAAGTTTTTACAGGAGGCAAGAGCATCTTCTAGTTCTTCCAAAGAAATAGTCAAATTTAGTGGAGTAGATGACACATCTTCAAGGGATAGATGATCTTGTTCTTTATGTTGCTTGTATAACAGAAACTCTTTAGTATAATTCTTGTCACTAGAATTGTAGCTGAAATATTCGGCGAAAGCATTAGCCTTTCTTTCGTCGTCGAAGATTAATTGGTTGTCAATATGTAACGGCGAAATACAGAAAGGACTGTTCAGGCCGCTGATTCTTCTTATTTTACTCCACATTTCTGTGACCGGAGTGTCACTTGTTATGGACGACACATGGTGGTAATGTTAGTGTATCATCTGGTTTTACGTATATTTATCGCCTGAAACTCAAAACATGGCTGTACTCCTCTCCGACAATCGAAGCTCGTAGAAAGGACATGGGAGACATGATATGAAATCCTAAATTTTTTGTAGCATTTTCGAGAACAGCGTGTGGAAAAATACGTGTCGAGTGACTTTCCAATAATTGTTATTTCACTATGGTTAATTATTATTTTATCGACAAGTTGCGTACTGACAGAAAATGCAGATTCTGTCGTTGGATATACGTGATTACAAAAGTTACGTTTCGTGCACATATACCAACTTTAATGGCGTAATCAGGAAACTTTTAATTCATCTACAGCATTTAATATGATTTGGCTATGGTTATTGTAAGAAAATTATCAACTGGTTGCAACTTAGTTTTGCTTGCGTAAGATACTAACAGTGTGATTGTGGAACTTTGCATTTGGTTGGAACCCTCTTCTGTGGAAGTATCCATTTTATTGGAACTTCAGTAATTGACTAGGTAGGCAAGAAAAGAATCACCATAACTGTATAATTGCTTGCTTAAAAATAGGCCACGGAACGGTGGTGGATTTTCTACTAAATATTTTTGTTATGGATAACGTATAGATATGAGTATTTGGTATATTCACTATTTTACAAATAAAAGTCGATTAAAAACAAATGTGAAAACTTTATAACGACTTCAATAATCGATTATATGTTAACACACGATTGGTGTACATACCGTGATTAGTATCTCCGAAGAAAATTATAAAAAACCATGCAGTATTTACCACTAAGTTATGAACTCAATTCACTACGCGACTTTCTATAATCTATCTTGTTTATTCTTGTTTTGTAATCAACCACATGTATATTTGCTTTCTTTTCTAATGTTTAGTTTTGACTTAAATATAACCTTATTAGAATATAACCAATTGTCACTTCACATTTTAATGTTACCAACTCGAATACATTAAATTTTACTATTTATAACTCATTTGACGTCACTACGGTGCTAGAATAGACTTATTATGAACGTAAAATAGAAAAATATTATTAGTCTCGTAACCCTGGTTGAAAAATAAAAAAATCTGGAGACTATTTTCCTACCTATAAAAAAATTGTCCAAATCACTTCGGAATAATAATGTATGAATGAATCTTTAATTTATTATTGATTACACTGAAAAACTGAAAAAAATTTTTGTATCGAATTTTATTCAGTTTTATATCTATTAGTGAACTTCAATAATAATACATACAATTAAAGTTGACCAAAAACTAAACAAAAATAAGACGTGTTTTGTTATATATTTTTTAAAAATGAATATTTGAAGACTTACAACTATATACAAAATTATTTTACATTCTTTCGGTGAATCTAAGAGTATAGTAAATATTTATCATTTCCATAAAAAAACAATTATATTTTGTTGAAAAAAATGAGTTTTTGGTATAAACAAATGAAAGTATTAGGCAATATTATGGAGTAAATGAAATAGAATAACTGGGAATATTGTGATTTAAAAAAAAATTATACATTGTCTTTGATATATCATCAATCAAGCTACAATAGTTTAAGAAGCTTAGGATTAGTAGTTTTTACAAAAAAAATAGCAACAACAGCTTTCGGCGGGTAGCACAACGTGATTAGGAGGACATTTCATAAGCGTGCCAGACCATGTAAAACATTTAATTGTGTTCGAAGTTACATACCTATGTTACGCCACTACGTTAAAGTAGGGTTTATATTTTTTGTACCAATATAGGTTGGCAGTTTTTTATGTACCTAAGTAAAAAGATGTAGTGTCGTTATATATTGAGTTTAAGTTATATGTTTTTAGTTTACATTATGTATTGTTTTTAACAATAGATTCTTTGTGTAAGAATCAAATGTAAATTTCACTGATATAACCTGAACACATTTAGATTTCCTTAATCAATTCAATAATTTTACAAACTTTAATGTGATTTTATTACTTAATTATAATATTTATTGTAACTTATGCTTAATATGCTATTAAATATAATAGTAGGTACATTTCCGACATTAATTTATTTGTAATGTTACATACATGGAAATGTACAGGGTTATTCACTATGAATTACCCACCTCTTATTATCGTTATTATTGCTCGTAGAAAAAAACTGAATTTTTTTAAAATGCCATCAATAGTTTAGTTACTCGCCGTTTACAGGGCGCAACAAATATATGATGTATTTTTTTAATGTAACACTCTGTATATTATTATATTTTTGAAGAGATCTTTTTTTTCTGATTTCAAAAAATATAATATTATGTTGTTATATTGAGCCGTTGTTGAGTTATTAATCGTAGAATATCACAGTTATATATGAAACCACCGGGAGGACATCAAGAGTAAGCTTGGATTTCTAGCCAACTGCTTCAGTATAAACGATTTTGGTGATTTAATTAATGAAATTATCAAACACAACATTTGTCATTTGCACGGCTTACTTTAACAATATTAACAATTCCGTAGAAATACAATAAAACAAACCAATAACGTGGTAAGCATTATCTGAAGCGCTTGAAGCATGCTCGAATCACGTTTACGCAACCAACTATTTCTTATTTTATTTATTTTTTTAACTACTAATCTAGGCTTCTTAAATTATTGTAGCTTGATTGCTAATATATCGAAGACAATGTACAAATTTTTTAGTTCACAATATTCTTTACTTACCCAATAAACAATAACAATGCAAATTGCTTATATCGCGGCTTTTAAAAAAACAAATGGCATCTTTTTTAGAATTTACATTTTTTAATAGGAATCGATTCTCACTTATTGTTTTACCATAATCTTGATTAATATTTTTAATTGTTTATAACAAAAACTCATTTATTCAACAAAAGTGCAAAATATAATTCATTTTTTTATGGAAATGATAAATAATTACTATTTTCTTAAATTCACCGAAAAAATAGTTTCGAATTATTGAAGTTCACCAATAGATATAAAACTGAGAGAGATTAGAAAAATTAGATAACAAAATTTTTTTTGCAGTTTTTCACTGTAATCGAGAATAAATTAAAAAATTTTACGATTTTAAAATATACTATTTATCGCTGAATAAAAAAGTCTTATGACTTTTTTTCTTAAACTTACAAAAAAAGGATACAGAAAAACAAACAATAAAATCCGCGGTAAATTTTTAATAAATTGTTAATAACTTTTGAAGCGGCGGCTACTTTTGGACAAAACTATTTTTCACATTCCTACATTATTATTCCAAAGTTATTCGCACATTTTTTTTACAGGCAGGCGAATAGTCTCTGAAAAAGTACCGGAGTGACTGGACTATATTAAAGTAGGGGTCTTTCACTTTGCAAAATGGCAGTTGTCAAAAATTATTTATTTACGGTTATTTTTATATTATTTACGTTTAGCAGGGCTTGAAAGCTGGTCTCTGAATATAATTAATGATCATTTATTTATTCGTAGGGTACATTACTTTTCATTATTATATTGTGATGTAAGTGTTAGGTATGGTGCTCCAGAAGACCAGTATAAACCTGTATAGTATGATGACGAAACCGTTTGCAATTGTGGATTGGTTTGTCTTGGCAAATCATTTGCTTCAAGGTTTAGGAAAACCACTGACCCATCACCTGTAATATTGAGTGTGTAAACAGTAAATATTATAGAAGATAAATAAGAACATAACATATAACAGCACATCCATTGCATGATAACACACCGTGTGTCCCACGGAAAAGTTGACAGAGGCATTTACTATGTTAAATTAAAAATTAACGACTATGTTTTTTCTGACACAATTCAAACACAATATAACAATATATTATGTTGCATAGATAAAATAAAACAAATGTTTATGATAATAATGAATATTCAAAACGTATTTTACTAAAAATCAGTAAAATAAGTTACTTGGTGAAATTTTATTTATTAACCGAATCGGTTTCCATTTATCATATGATCTTCGTGAACCAATTGGTTAATTTGTTGTCTATAATCTTTTGCGCTTTCTAACTAGGATTCGATTTCGATTGAGGTAACTTTTTTTCACTATAATACAATTTTATAAAGGTAATTTAACATTTTGAAAAAGAATAAACTCATGTTATAAAAATTGTATTAATAATAACATCGATTATAATTTTATTAATAAAAAATTACCACAATCGGGATCAAACTCATTTTTTGCGTAAATCATTATAAAAATTTTACTGTTTTACTGTAAATTTGATTTGATTATTTTATTTATTTTTTATATTTTTGCCAACACAATCGTCCTATAAACAACGTAACAAAGTCATAAAATATCATATACAAATTAAAACACAATAATAAAACGGTACCAAATATACAAATACAATAAATTTACTTAGTGACAGGTTAAAAATATGAATTGAAATTAAAATTAAAATTACTCCAAGTATTAATATTGAAAATTACAATCGTAGAAACATTTTCCAATAACCATTCGTATAGGCGTTTTTAAATGTAACCAGATTACTTTTCGATGTTACGGAAGTCGGTACCATGTTGTATGCTCTTATGACAATGTACAGCGCTCCTTGTTCAAAGAATGTGGGATGAATTGGGATATTCAAGCTCTTACTTTGTCTAGTTATCATTTTCATTTCTGAACCATACATTTCATAATTTTGTGAAAAAGGTGTACATTTTTTTTATAAAACATCATTAATGATTTAAAATATAAAGACGGAGCTGTCAAAATATTGTGCATTTTAAAATATGGTTTGCAGGAATCTGTAGGATGCAGTCGAAAAATGCATCTAATGATACGTTTTTGTACTTTAAATATTTGTATGGCATCTTTAGATGAACCCCAAAAACAAATTCCATTGTGTATGTACGACTGTATTTGTCCAAAATAAAAAGTTTTGTTGTACTCAATAGCATTTTTTCTCTAATCCTTCGAACAAGGCTACATAAACTATTTAGTTTTGCTTGGAGTTTAAATAAATGGATGTTCCAACTTAGTGCAGTATCGATGAAAAACCCTAAAAATTTAACGTGTTCTATCACAGGTATTGATTTCCCATCCAATCTCACTAGCAGTGACTCTATAGACGGTCTTCGTGGAATTTAGAGTTAGGTTGTTCATATGAGACCATTCTACCATTTCTTCTACAGTTTTAGATAATTCATCGGAATCATATCCATCTATTATTATTGATGTGTCATCCGCATACTGACAAACAAGTCCGGTGGATAAATTACTAGGTAAATTGTTAACATACAAAATAAATAAAAGAGGTCCTAAAATAGAACCTTGCAGAACACCATTCTTTAAAAATGCAGCTTTTGAGTCTTCATTTATGCACACGAGTTGCTGTCGATCTTTTAAGTATGATTCCATTAAAAGTAATGGTGCACCACGAATTCCATATTCACACAATACTTCTATCAAAAGATTATGATCGACGGTATCAAAAGCCTTAAGAGATCAAAATATAGTCCAGCCACTTTACTATTTTTATCAATTTTTTTCAATGATATACGATAACGAGTTAAAAACAGCCATTTCCGTGGATTTTCCAGGTCTAAAGCCAAATTGATGTTTATCTAAGATATTATTTCTTTTCAAATGGTCCATTAATCTGCGATAGAGAACTTTTTCAAATACTTTTAAAACTGCAAGCAACAGAGATACTGTTCGGTAGTTACTAGCATTCTCTTTGTCCCCTTTTTTAAATATCGGTACTATTTTGGCTATTTTCAGTTTAGATGGAAAAGTACTTGTAGACAGGCTTTCATTAATAATATCTGTCAACGGCTCACTAATAAATTTTGCAACAGATTTTAATAAAAATACTGGTATATCATCTAGGCCTGTGGAGTATTGGTTCGGAAGTTTTGTCAAAATGTTAAAAATTTCACTATTGTCTACAGGATAAAAATAAATTGAACGATAAATGTTTTCTTTGTTTTTTTTTATTTCTATTGTAATTTTTTAACGGCGTATGTTGCATAGTAAATTCTTTTAAGAATAATTCGGCAATTTTTTTTGGGTTTGCAACTAATGATTCGTCATTTTTCAACTGTAGATGAAGGTTTTTTTTGTTTTATTTCTTTCGATGTTGATGATATTCCACGCTGCTTTGGTTTTGTTATTTGAGTTGGATATTTTATTTGCATTGAAAAATTTGCACGAAGTTACTAAACATTCTTTGTATTTCTTCTTTTCTTGTTTGTAAATTTTATGTACTTCCGTTAAATTTGTTATCTTGTACCAAACATATAAACCTTTTAGATATTTTGAGTAACTTCTGATTTCACTAGTTATCCATTTTGGTCGATTAGTTATTACTAAAGAAGCCACACCTTCAAATGCCAAATCAAAGTAATACCGAAATATGTTAGAGAACTCATTATACTTATTGTCTACACCAAGAACACTATACACCGCATTCCAAGACTCATAACTTAAGTAACTGGTGAATCTTCGTAAATTGTCATTTGAGTAAAAACGTTTTTTCACTATATTTTTGTTTACAGTTACAATTACCTATTTTAAAATTTACTAATTGACCATAATGATCAGATATGGTTAATGGCCACACAGTAGCACGTACTATATCCATTTGGTCCAAATTTGTAAAAATATTGTCCAACTGTGAACTTGACACCGCACTTACTTAGTAAATCCATGAATATGAGGTATATAATCCAAAAAAATTAATAGATTTAATATCATTATGGTATGAAATTATTAATTTCATGAAAATTGAAATTAAAATCCCCACATATTATAATATTTGAGGAAGGTTTATATATTTCCATCAAAAGTAGATTTAGCTGATCAAGAAAAAGGTTAATGTTTCCACTTGGTGATCTGTAGATGCCAATTACTACATACCTTTTCTGTTGTAAGTATAATTCTATAGTTGAAAATTCAAAGTCCTTTTCAATTGGTGCGACAGAAAATTTTTTTATTCGGGATGATAATTTTTCTTTACAAAAATTGCCGTGCCACCTCCTTTGTGTATAGATCGACCATAGTAATTTGCTAGAGTAAAATCGTGTAAATTTACAGTTGTGATGTCATCATTCTTTAGCCAATGTTCTGAAATAACTAAAATATCTGGAACTATCTCTGAAAGTGCAACTTCCACTTCAGGTATTTTGTTACTAATACTTTGCAAATTAATATGAAAAACTTTGATTATTGACTCTGTTCTTGTGCTTTTAGTATTACTATTTTTTGATTGCTATATTAAATTACTATAATTAGTTTTTCTTCTTTCTTCCTCAGCATGTCTTTGATAAACGCTGCATGATCGATCAAAACATGTATGAGTTAAATCAATTCAATTTAAATTTTTCTTGCGTTTCCAGTTTAACAATTTCCTCTCTACTTTCACAACCCACTTCCGTTTTTAATTTTTTTTTACTTAAGTATACCAACTTCTAGTTCTTCAAGTTTAAGAGTTTTTTTTGCATAACTTCTAGTGTAGCCTTGCTAGTTTGAGAAGCTTTCGGTTTAATTATCACTACTTCCTTATTTTTTAATGCATCTGCATACATTTGGGCTGTGTTTGTAATTGTGAATGCATTTTCCTTCTCATGATGTGAGTCATTATTATTGCGCACTATAATTTCCTGATGTAAATAATCCATGTTTGCATACACTTCTTTTTTGAAATCATTTAATAATAATAGAATGTCACTGCTATTTGTTAAGTTAGAATCGGGATTTATAGTTAAGTGACCTTGTTGAATTTCCGATTTTAAGGTAAACAGTTTACGTTTCAAATTATTTACTTCATTTAATAATAGCAGATTTTCACATTTAAGTTTCTTAATTGTTTCGTTTTCTTCCATACTTGATTTATCATCATTTTCGTTTTTATGAAGGTGACAAAGTGCTTCGGCGTCATTCAAAATTTTAAAATTTTTACCTTGATCTTCGAGAATTTGGGCACAGCTTTTATGATACCTATTGTTGCACTTCACACACTTGACGCAAGCTAATGACACTTTTTTTTGCACTTTTTACAAAAGTTTTCGATGGGAGAAGGTGGAGGTACTAAATGCACATTCACGCCATACTTTTCAAATTTTCATTTAATTATCTAATAAAATAGGTTGCTGTATATTGTGCCTAAGTTGTGCCAGAAAAAAGATATTCATTATTTTGAATTTAACATAAAACACTTTTCCGTGGGACACACGGTATAATGGACCGCTCCAAATGCAAGTCAGGACTATGACGAAAAATGGTAGGATAAAGAAATAGCAAACAAAATAATGTAAAAACAGATAATCAATAAACGGCCACTACATTGTTAGCAAGAAAATTTGCAAACAAAAATGTTTCTTGAAAACTATTGCCTTTTCGTCCAACTACCGGTCGTTTAAAACAGTTATTTGAATGAACAACACAACAAGCAATGTCAAAACTCATTTTTTACCGTTTTATTCAATAAACAAGAAACATGTTAACAATTTTCCATTTCATACTTCAAACAGTTCAACAGATTGGGGAATTTTGTATTTTACGCGAGTACCAGATGCCAAAAAAGGGGGACATTGGTAATTTTACAACAGTAGAAAATTTAGTAGTCTTTAAAACGTTTTTTTCGTTCATTCTGAAAATAGTCTTTTCCTTGTTTAACACTTTCATTAACATCACTGTAATTTCACATTTGCCTACAAATACATGATGAACGAAGATAACTTGTGCACTTTCTGCTCCCTCCCGAGAATTTTACCAACAAGTAATCCCCGATGCCAATAGAAGTTACATCGGTCATTTCTCAAAAATAGTCCTCATATTGCTTCTCGTCCCAAGCCACGTCATCCAAACTATCTCCGCTTTCCTACCATTCATCTTCATTTTCTCTTTCCGATTCAAAAATTTTTCTAATCGTTTTCTTCTCTTTTTCATTTTTTTGTTCCCATGCTATTGTTCTTTTTTAGTTTGGGGTACTGTTGGTAAGCTTTAGATGTCACATTGGAAGGTATTTGTTTTCTTAATTTTCTTCTTTTTGGCATATGGTTGACTATCAGGCCAGAAGAAAGTTTTTTTAAACATTTAAAGGTAGGTTAAAGTTTAGGTTAGATTTTGTTTGTGGTGAGTATATTCCAATATGTCCCTCGATGTACTAGATCGAGGTGATTTTCTACCTACAAACTAATTTATTTGTTAGCTTACTACGTCCGAATTTGCATGTATTGATATATCTTTGTTGTCAATTTCGTCATTTATTTTATTTTCATTTAGTTCTTTATATGCAATGTCCCAATCTTTTGTCTTGATCGCTTATTAAATTTTTTTTGATTCTGAATTTTTTTCATTTCTTTCTAAAGTTTAAAAAAGTGATGTGTCTTCTACTAATCACTTTTTTTTTGAAACTTGGTTTGAATTCTATCAATTTTGATTTCCGAATTTATTGTTCAATCTTCAGAAAAATATTTTTCACACTTAAATAGGTTTTTTTAGTTGCGATTTGTTTGTCTATCGAAATATTCTCAAATTTGACATTTTCAGTTGATTCCCCTAAGTGCTAAACGCAGTTTTAGAAATATACTTAAAGAACTTCTGAATGCCTAACCCAAAATGCGGATTTTGTAGCTTGTTGTCACCAATTTCCATTTTCTAGTTATGAATATTCTGTTTTCAACCCCTTTTGAAAAGCCTGAATATACCTACATCTAATGATTTTTCTTGCAGAATGTCGAGAAATCTAAAGTCATATGCGAAATGTGATAGCCCATAAAAAAATAATATTGGTACAAATGGTACAAAAACATTAAACATGTATTCGTAAAATGTGGCACTACACATCCAACCATTCTCTGGGGTACCAATAGCCTAGTCTGCTAGGGGGATGCATTCGTTGTGATTCTGACATATTTAAAAGATTAATTGATGGAGCTATGCGTTCTGCAGGATTGACGGCTGTAAAAACAGTAATGTTTTCTGTATCGTCACCACCGACGTTATACACCGTGTCCGCGTAAGTTGGCTACATATGGAAAACTTTGTTATTATTGATTTTCTGAAAAACGGTTATTCTTCATAAAAAAGTTGTGCTTGATCTAAAACCCAAAATTCAACCATCAGATATGAAATTATATCACTCGTATAATAATAATAATAATTTATATCATTTTTATTCAAGAGTAAATTATCTTCATTTTTGACCATATCGAAAATTCTTAATAAGAAAAGATGTTGCGGATAAATAATAAATTTTAAATATTCAATCTCTAAATAACCTTATATCTGAGTTTTATGAAAATCATACACGCATTACTATGTGTATACAATTTTTTTAGATTAAAACTTAAAAAAAATTATAATACCTACTACTTTGAGTTTAAAAATTTTATCAGAAGCCCAGAATCCAGGGTGTTATAATGGAAAATATGGAAAAGAGGAAAGGAGAAGGATACGCGAGAGAAGAGATAAGAACGATTAGGCAAGAAGGAAGAAGTGTGGAAGCGGATATAGTAAGGAAAGATCAAGATTCACCAGCACAAGAAAGAGCGGAGAAAATAAAAGAAGGAAAATACAAGGAGAAATATTGGGAGATAAGGACGGAAGGGAAACCCAGTTATCTCACAGGAAAGAGAGAATTAGGAAAGAAGAGGACGATAGCAAGGTTCAGAGTAGGGCATGAAGAAAGGGAAAACAAGTATTGGTGGAAGGACAAGGTCGGAAAGTGTAAGTTGTGTGGAAAAAGTGTGGGAAAACTTAGAACATATGAGGGAGGAGTGTGGTAAATTGAAGGAAAAGACGAGAGTGAGAAGGACGCTATTGGGGGAAGGGAGATAAGGGATTGATTTGATGAGGGAAGTAAAGAAGAAGAGAGACTGGACGGAAGAAAGAAAAAGAAAGATCATTCAATTGGAAATGAAGGTAGAATAAGTTATATAAAAAAATTAAAGGGAATTGGGTAGTGATGTGTTACTGTTCATTTAATTAAAAGTCTTTGATAAGTTGTTTAAGTCAGGAATCGAATCATTTAATTTTTCTACAAAGTGTTCCAACGAGAATTTAATTCTCTCATAAACTCAGAAACCAAAAGAAAATAGTTGAATCCAAAATATCTTCAAAGTTATTTCATAAAGAAAAAAAAATTATAATTTGTGTAAAGGAACAAATTACGTTTCAAATGTGTGTCACTTGACCACATTTTCTATTTAAAAAATGAGGGGTTGAAGCAGGCTTGCAAGGAGTGGCATTTTTGGGTATACATTTTGTATGAAACCTGATCAACACTAAGCCATCCATCAAATTCACTATGGAGAAAGAAAGGGAATACTCACTACCATTCTTGGACGTCCTCGCAAAAAGAAACAATGAGGATATTGTGACATCAGTTTACAGAAAGCTAACTCATACCGGCCAATATCTGAATTACGACTCCAATCACAGTGGAACAACAAAGAAAGGGATTATTAAATCTTTAGTCGACAGGGCTCACAGACTACGTAATACAGAGGTAGGACTACAAGAAGAAATCAAGAACATCAGAAGAGACCTTAAACAAAATGGTTACCCGAAACGAGTGGTAGAAACTGCTCTACAACTCTCTAAGAACCAACCAGCCATGACCGAAGAGAAACCCAAAACACTACTCAGCATTCCATATGTCAAAGGTTTATCTGAGAAAATAAAACGGATAGGAAGAAATTATGACATTAACATGGTATTCAGATCATCAAGAACTATTGGTATCATGATCTCCAAAACTAGACCAGACAACAGTTGTGACTCCAAGAATTGCATCTACGAAGTCCCATGTGAATGCGGCCAGTCATATGTAGGGAAAACTAAAAGACCCTTAGATATCAGGTTGAAGGAAGATAAAACCCATACGCAGAGAGGAGAGACTTTGAAATCCGGCATTGCCCAACACTCCTGGGAAAAACATCACAAAATGAAATGGTCGGAGGCAAGAATTATACACCGAGAAGAGCACTGGTACAAGAGAAAATTTAAAGAAGCAGCGTTTATCGAAAACAACAAGAATGTCTTTAGTCAACCCAGCGTAGAGATTAACAATCTGTGGAAACCCTTAATTAGACGCCTGGCTAATTTTAGTTTACGGTAACGTCCCCATTCATTAACTTTATACACTTGATCACTTCACTAACTTTGTATTAGTATATAAGTTACAGTAGTCTTTAAGTTTGTTAGTATTCACCTGAAGACGATTGCAGATTCAATAGCAATCGAAACGTTGTGTTTATTCTATTAAAATAAAATATAGACAATGGAAGTCCAGAATAGTGTTATTATTTCAAACATAACATTGTCTAAACCATTCCAACGAACGTGCATCATGGTTCCATTTTACTCAATTTTTTAATTAAAAAATGTTAGAGAAGGTTATAATAGTTAATAATCTACAGTCACTTTTTTTTAGACTTAGGTCTGGTTTTTTCACCTCTAGTCAACTTTATCAGTCATTTAACTACTATGGGAACATAATCAAATTTTTAGAAAGTCGCGTTTCCAAAGTGATCAATCGACAGATGAAATTAATTGGAGGTGAAAAGACCAGTCCTAATCATATCCCTTATTTTACCTACGACCATATTGGATAGTGTATGAGTTCCAAACAAATGGTACTTGCAAAACGTTTTCTTTCTTTTGCCAAATGTGCTGAACAATGTAGCTTTTCTTTGAATATCATCAAATCCCATTTTTTAAATAATAAAATCTTCATTTATGAAAAATTTATTTATTTCGAACGATTCATAAAAATAATTGTGTGCTTACGTAGGTGTAATAAACGGTGTCCCAAAGAAGTAGTAAAAACATGTACAGTGTGTACACAAATCACATGCGATGGTGGATTGAGTCGTCTTCACAAAGCATTTGCTTTGAAGATTAGAAAAACCCTCCACAAATACCTAAACAAATGTGTTGTGTGACCTTTTCGGTGATCCGAGAGGATCTTGACGACCAAGTCCGGAAACTTAAGAAAATTGACGAAAAAACTCACGAAACACTCTTTCTAACTAAGTTTCGCATAAATTACGGTTAATAAACAACGAATAATTTTCTACAAAATAAAAATAAACGGTGAAAACATATATTAGACAGAAAAATAAACAAATTATTTTGTATTTAATTAATAAATGTCATATATGCGTCAATTATGTTAGAGTGATTTGTAAATTTTAGGAGGGATTTTTTTAAGAAAATACAGAGAAAAATCTGATCAGATCAGTATTCTCTACTCTAGAGTACTCCATGTCACTATTTTGATTTGAAAAGTTTCGGTTTTCTATTAGGAAATCAACATTGCTTGATGAGCTAATTACTCTGCTTCTTTTATTTTTTGATTATCTTGAAAAAAAAATTACGGTGGAAGAATCTTAAAAGAATAATACCTTATAACAAATTGTGTGCAGAAGTTGAATTTTATCTAAAAATTTTATAATTACATCATTTACAAAAGGTCTTCTTCTTCTTTTTCGACTTTTCCTCTAAGAGTTTGTCGACTTCAAAATCCATAATTCTCCATTTTTCCAATCTTCGAATTTTAAATCTTTCTCTTCCATGATTTTGTGTTGTGTGTTTTCCATTTAAGACGTGGTCTTTCTCTTCGTTGTCTTTCTTGTGCTTTCCAATGTAAAATTTTTTGGCCATCTTTCTTTTGTCATCCTCTCTACCAGTCCGTACAATTTTAAAGTGTCGTTGTCTAACTTTCTAGTAGTTGACGTTTTGATTACCATTTGCTGCCATATCTTTGTAGACCTCTCCTCAGGAAATCCAATTCTATGGTTCTTATCTTGTCCCTAAATTTTGCCGTTTGTTTCTTCATTAGGTAACACTATGCTTTGTACAATGCTTTCGTAATTCTGTTTTTTTTTGCGTTTTTTGTTAGTATTTTTCTGCAAGTAACTCCATGTAGGGCCCTTGTTGTTTTTTTTGCCATTCCGATTTTATTGTTTATATTTTCCTGTGCCATCACTTGTTATGATTGAAGATATTCAGATGTTTAATCGTCTGGTGTCTTATCTATATACACAAAAGCTAAATGTCTGGGCGGGTATTTTTGGAGGACGGCTAGTAGGACCTATTTTTATACCTAGAAATCTCAATTGTGAAATTTAATTGGAAATGTTAGAGAATGTTATCAGCCCAATGTTGACAAATATTGTCGAAAATGATGCAAAATATTTAGAAAACTAGCTCATTTTCCGACGAGGTTGTACCACATTTTGCAATGCCAGTAAGAGAGTCGGATAGGTAGTATTGTATGGTTACCTCGATCACCAGACTTGACCCCATTGGATTTTTTCTTGTAGGGGCATTTAAAGAGTAGAGTTTGTTCAACTGAATCGACGTCATTTGAAAATTTATGATAAAGGATCACCGATGACTGCCTTCAGATTACTCCAAAAATTCTGCAGAATGTAAGACGATTTGAAGAAAATTTGTACCACTGCATGGAAGTTGGAGGAGCTAATTTCAAGCATTTGTTATAATTTTTTCAACTGCAGTATTAAATTGTTACTACAATATCTTTTGTTTTTCTTATGACAATATCAGCGAAATCATATGAGAACCCTCTAAGGGTTTTTGGGTTGCCATTTAAAAAGTTTCATGTGACATCATTTCTGTTAAAACTAGAGGTAATACTGAAATGCCGACAGGCTGAAAAGATGTCCCCCTTAAAAAATAAAATTCCCGGTCTGTGTATTTTTTTTTAAATTATCGATGTGGCTGCAATTGGCTCTGTTTTGTCGGCATTGGCCCACCCTGTATGTGCAAACATTAATCCATTGCTCATTTTTTGTTTCTATACAGTATTTAATTGCTTCACTTAATTCTTTTTTGTGTTTGTTTATTTTTGTAGGCTGTTTGTACACTATGTGTTCAAATATTTGTGTGAGTGAGTTGTGCAGATTCGGGTTTAGTTGTTCTTCAAGGCGAGTCTGATATAATTTTCTTATGCTTTCCTAAAGTAAAACTTCTATTTTATATTGGTACTGTTTTACTTCTTCTAGTTTTTCCGAGTACGAATTTATTTCTTTGTTTTCCGTCCTTTCCTCACATACACTTACTATACTCAGTATACTATTGGCGCGGAGTAATAAACCCGTCAGAATTATCGAATCTCCCGTATTGCAGTGGCGTAGGTACCTGATACGTTTGGAAAATCATATTTTTAGTAAGTAAATATATTATAATAGTAAAATCTACCTTGATATGAATTATTATGTGGTTATTATGTGGTTATATGTTATTTATTTTATTTGTATAGTAGATCACATTACAAATTTTACTTCATACGTATTATATACCATTATTTTGTATCTTGGTATAATACCCACATCTACTGCTATGATTCTCGTTTCGTCAGTACTTGGGCTGATGGCAACGTGTTTACACAGGTTAAACTATTGTTCTCAGACCCTAGATGGGTCGATATGCTGCAAGAGCGGCACAATGATCGTATTTTGGTTAGAATTTATTGGTTTTTACTTAACCGTAGAAGTACAGCTTTCACAAGGAAATAAAGAATTATTTCAAGCAATTATGATTTATTACTCCGCGCCAATAGTATACAGACTATACCAAGTTTGGTACATTTCCATTAAGTGTTTTGTATAGTGCCCTAGAAGATCAGTATAAATATAGTGTGGTGATGAAACTACCAAGTAATGATTCGGGTTATCTGTATACTCAAACAACTTTTGTTTTTGGTTTTGTATCTTCTTTAATTAATATTAAGTCAATAATTGACTTTAGTCCTCTGGCAGTTTCTTCTCATGTGTACTTATTAGTATCCCTGTGTTTGAAAAGTGTATTTGTAATTTTATATTCGTGCTTTCTACATATTCATTCATTAATCTATTACCATTATCATTGGATACATCTTCTCTGTAACTCCTCACCACTTTATCATTCTTTGCTTTTCCAACCCTACGGTTTTGATCTCCTATAAGTATTACTTTGTGTGTTTTGTTTATTCTTTCTTTCTTACTTAAAAAAAATTGTCTTTTTTTGTACTATTTGCATTGTTATTTATTCCATACGTCTATTCTATTGTAATATTTTTACCATGTATTTTCATCATGTTCCCATTATTAAATTTCCATAACCTATTTTTGTTTGATCAAAATATATATTTCTAATTTTGCTTTTGAATCTTTATCGACACCACTCCAGGTATGTAGATAGATTTTTATTCTTTCTTCACTTATTCTTTTTCCTTTCTTTTTTGGTTCCGTTCGATAGTTATGACTTAATTATTTTGTCTATCTTTTGCACTACCTCCTGTTTTTTTGTTGTAAGACCTCTTGCGTTCCAAGTGGATACCATTTATGGCACCTTTTTTGTACTTGTGCTCAAATATTTAGCTTCGCGTCTAGTAGCACAATTTTCTAAACCACCCCCCCTTCCTGTATCTGTATGGGGCTCCTTCACCCTGAGGAATGTTTTTTTAAAGACTTTTTCATTCTGCTTTTTAAATTTTTTTACTCGGTTGCTAACCCTGCGCCACAACCCTACTCCTTCATCCGGGTTTGGGACTTTATCCATGCACTAGTTACAGCAGGCAAAGTTTTTAAAAATTAATATACATAAGATACGTTTTTGGATGTTCGTACATTTATATTGTTTTATGATAATATTTTTAAACATGTGTATTTTGATGCGAAGAATACTTCTTGACAATCCGTTTTGCTGGTATTAATTATTATTATTTCAAAGTTTTGTGAACAAATAATACACTATTTGTAGAAGTGTATAAGTTTCTTTTAATCGTTTTTATTAAACAAAGTTGTTAAATTAAATTACTATTTGAAATTTGTACTTGAAATGTATTATCTATTACCAAAATGGATTTCATAATCACTCATAATTATAAGGCAATTATGTAATATTTACACAATTTAAGTATCTAATGTGAATGTGAACACAAGTATAATGGTAAATTTAATTTGCAAATTTTCATCAATTTACGTAAATACTAAAATATGAATAAAATATTATTTAACTCTTGTACCTGTTTTTGTTTCGGTTGAATTAGTTTTACCTTACACGAAAAGTTAAAACACCGAACAATAAATAATTAAAATACAAAACAGAGGCTGAATATATTCTAGAATAATTTGCATTTTTATTTACAAAAAAATATGCCTTTATTATTTTATAAATTTTTAACAACAACTGCACGTTGTAATTTGCAAAGCTTGAGAAATTGTGTTTCAAAAATTGCATGTCATATATGTGTATGTATTTCCACAGGATGCATAAATAAAATGCATTGTATTCTATTTTTTTTGCCTCTAGCTGTCAGAAGTTGCTATATGATATGAAAATCATATTAGTTATTTAGAATTCGATTACAATAACACCCAAAAGTTGCTATGGGGGATTATTAAGCTTGGGCTCGATTCTAAATAATATTGATTACTAAGAGGATTTTATTTTATAGTAGTAATAAAATAGCTATAATGTTAAAAGTGCACTTAAGAGATATCATCTCAAAATTTAAAGATAGTCAGTCATATTTGGCAAAGCCTCGAACCGTCACTAATTGCAGGTGTTGTGTACGGCTCAGATGCTTTGCTTGATTATTGCCACAAAATATTTAATTAAATGCATTTCCCGTTGTAATATTATATTATAATCTTGATAAACCTGACAAAAATAAAGTAGCTTTTTTTTGTTTGTTTAATATCGTTACGCGAAAACTTTACACGGTGTAATAGACACAATTATTTCAAAGCTCCCCCGTATTATACGACGTTTCAAGGTCAATGTTGAACGTTACATCGTTGCCGCGCGAACGTCAATCGTCCATACTCGTGAACTTACAAACATGGCAGCTAGTGATCTGTCAATTAATATAATTTTGGATTATTTTCTTGAAAAAGGTGGTATTGTGTCAAATCGTGATGTGGTGAAATATTTCAAGAGATACTTGACAGATCCCTCAACTAAAGGTAAGGGTCCATTTTTATCCGTATCGTAGTTACAGCCGAAATAAAGATTTGTTTACATGCACTACCTGTTGGAATGTTACGTACACTCAGAAGGTGATTGTATTTTGTACGGGTGATGATTCATTATTATTCGCCACGTTTATTTAAATTTAATGTTAGTAATTCAAAATACTGCATTCAGTGTGTTCATTTTATCTTCTTTGTTGTTTATCTTATCTATTTCAATTTGTGCATGCAATTTTTTGTTGACTTTGAAGTCAAACATTTTTGCATTTACACATTTCTACAGATAGACGGTTATTTATTCAATAAATTACTAGAATTGTGTAGGTGACGGCACCCTAAGTTTTTATTCTAATTTTGATATACTGCTTGCCATTAAGTATTTGTTATTTAAAAAAGATATACCTACATTTTCTTCCAAATAGGTTATGTTGAAGGGTTTTTTAGACGAGCCTTTCTTTTTACGTTGGGTATTTTATTAAATTTTATCACTATCTTTATTATTATCAATCAGAAATCACTCCAGGAGTGGCATTTGTTGACAATTAACGACATGATTCATTTTCTTACGTTTTTCTAAAGATTTTTTTTTAATTCATTACAAAATATACTTCTTTATTTTAAGAGTTTGATTTTCTTTCAAATTTGGCCCCAAAAATATGCACCATTGAAGAGTTTGCATATTTTATTCTTATTCTACTAAATAAAAACCTGCTCATACGCAATGCAATTGAACAGACAACGAAAAAATACGAAGATTTATCAATTAAAATTAAAATTATAACGAGCGAGATATGAATAAAATAACCTATTAGAGTGGCCTGTAAAAGCCAACTGTTTTGAACTGGAACTTTAGCCACATCCACCCTATCACATTTCTGACGTTTAGATTTAGAACTGATGTCATGTTTGTTTGGCGAAAACAGTTTGGGAAAATAGCGAAAACTATTGTATGTGGGTGGGATCAAAGAAACTTGTACATCCTAGAATGTGGCGACGTTTTAAATATACACAGCGGATGCTTCTTCGGGCCGGTGCAGGATTAATTAAGTTTTCCTGTCAATTTTGTTCTGTGGTGTGTTTCGATTGTAATAAAAATTCAAAATACATACATTTTACTTATTTCATTCTGTGGATGTGACTAAAGTTAATGTTTCATTAATTCACTTTCACATTCCACCCTAATCTTTGTTTTATTGATCTCATGATATACAACTGGGTTTATAATATAATTAACATGCTGTCTTTAGTTTCAAAATCTTCAAAAGACTGAGCATGGAAATTTGCGTTCTCAGCCCATCAGGCATCAAGTTTCTTCAATCTCATACTAGTACGCATCTGTAGTTTGGTCAATGTTTGGTCAATGCAGATCTTGCAGATGCTACAATCACCAAAATTTCTTCCCTCGGCGAAATATTCTTCGAAGTCTCTTATAGAATCCACTATATTTATCAAGCTGATACCATCCCATGGCAATTAAATCAAAAATTATTACAAAAGATTCGACGGTTCCAGCTGAAATCAAACTGCAATCACTACGTCTAAAAACTAAGAAGGAAACATTATTTTGAAAACCGAATGCGCTTGAATTAAGATGTAGTTAGATTGCTAATGAAGTAGCCTATTATCAAATAAAATGCACAATGTTTTTTGGGCAAACATGTGGCAGTTGTAGCTTGTGAAATTATCAACTGGGGTAATTGTAAACGTTTTTAACCGTTTCAACTTTAAAACCAAAAAATATATAATTTCTTTTTTTAAATTTTTTAAATTTGGTAATGGTGTCGCTTATTATTTTACCAGTTGACTTCCAGAGACAAACCGTTTACCCAAACTTAATGGTGTAAATGTAAACAGGATTTTCTGAATCACATTCGATTTATATGGCGGAAACTAAAATAAAAATAAGTAAAAATAGTTTTTAAACAGTTAACTTAACACTTCTCCATTGCAGTTTTACTTTTCAAAAGCCGGTACAGTGTTAGGAAAAACATAAACAATTTTTCTCCCATAATATTTTATGTTCGGTTCAGGTAAAATTGTTTTAATCATTTGAAATGATATTGTACTAATGTCATTTAACTTATCTACAAACTCTGCGAAAGTACCTATTACTGAACTTCTCAAATCTTGCTCCACAACATCCTTATGTTCTCCACTTGATCGATGTTTTGTAAATAGCGTACATATCTACATAAAATGGACTTTATTTCGCAGTTCCCCCGTAAATTCTACTAAGGCCTGATTTTTTCACCTCCAGTTAACTTTATCAGTCGGTTAACTACTATGGAAACACAGCATTGGGCCAATCCAATATTTAAAAAGTTGCGTTTCTAAGATGATTAACTGACAGATAAAATTAACTGGAGATGAAAAAATCAGGCCTAAGACAAATAAACCTGGTTTTAATTTAGTCCAAACTGGTTCATGATAATCTACTTCGTTTGCTTCTTTAGCAACGATTAACTCTAATAGATCGTCTTGACACAAAGTAAATCTTCTTCGTCTTCAATGTTGCCAACAATCTTTCTTTTCTTACCCCCATATGATTTTTTCTCAGGTTTATTTTTTGTTTTATTGTTCTTTTTCTTTTCATTTTTTAAGTTTTGGGCCACTTTAAGTTTGTTCAATACTTGATTGGTCAGCATTAGCTGGTACATCAATTACACTTTCTAACTTGTCAGAATCCAAATTAAGATTAGAAATATATTTTTATATTTTGGGTCGCTTACAGAGCTATAAAAGCACTCAAATGAGTTCTTTTATAGAAATTTGAGTTCTTTTATAGAAATAGAACAATTTTTATTCCGAACGGTGGTAACACTGATAATGTCCAAGCTGTCATTACGTTTGGTGTGCATTAATTTAAATCGTAATTAATGTTCACTAGATTTATTCATCTACTTAAACCTTTAAGAGTGTTTGGATCAAATTATGATTCTGGAAATTGTTTGGCATTGGTGGGAAAGAGACCAGTTGGTTTCATTCCTTGAGACAACACTTTGCCTAATAATTCGTTAAATAATTTCTTAGTCAAACAGTCTATTTTGAAGTTGCTTTGTCGTGAAGTTAATAAGTGTCTTTTCCATAATTTTTAATAGGACCAAATACGAACTTGTCTAGAGTCTGTATTTTGTCAGTCATGTGACTAGGAAATTTTACCAAATGTAAATTATGTTCTACCGCAACTTTGATTACCTGCACACTAATGTGGCTAGAATGACCATCAGAAAACAGCACAGCAGCTTCATTAAAAAGATTACAAGAAACTCGTATAAATTGTACATGAGGTGGAAAACCACTCAAAACATTGTAGTTCCTCTATCCAACCATGATAAGAACACGTATATCAAGTTCCTGGAAAATCTTTTTTTGAGCCTCAACACCTACTTCTTTGAAGACAATCAGTGGCGGAAGAAACGATCAGTCTGCAGAAATGCATACCAATGCGATAGTGTGTTCTCTCCCTGAACCTCCTGACATTCTAGACAAAGCCTTTTCTCCAATAGCTTTTAGTTTGGTTGGATCATGGCAAAACCCACTCTCATCACAATTAAAACTAATTGATGGTTCATTCACAAAAGCGATTTTTTTTCCAAAAACTCGGTCACTGTATTGTAAAATCGTAGATTACCAAGGGATAGATAAACTTGGGTGCGTTTTCATAAACGAATAGTACCAGTTATCTTCAGGGCTGCCGTTGATAAATTGGGTCTTTAAACTAATTACACGTACATATTCGGCCACAAACTTGACTTTATCGCATTTAATGCTCATTTGCGCTCGTGCTTTAATGCAATTTTCCAGATCACGTTCGATATTAATGTTTAGGGAAACCTAATTTGTCGATTGGATTTTCTACCTTTAATTTTATTGAATACTACGGCTTTTGGTACTCAGTTCGTTGATAGGTTTTGTTTTTATTTAGAATATCTTCTACTCTACCCAAGTCTTCAGGGTATGAAGGCGGTGGTCTTTTTCTAATATAAGTCTGCGGCATTTCTAAAATTATTAACCATTGTTTACTTACCTACTATTTAGTGTTGTGTTTACATATCCTCAAAATTAACATTGTAAAATCTGTAATATTGTAGCATTATATACATTAGATAAATTCAGAATTCATATCAACATACCTTCGGGCACGATATTCTCATACTAACCAAAGCAGAATATGAAAAAATTAAATTTGAAACGCTTATGGTTGAAGTCACACTTTAGGAACGTCTTCGATCCTACCTAGCTGCGTTATCATTGCTCCGTTAAAGACGATGAAACAACAAAACAAACTCCTAGAACCTAGAAAAAGGTAAAAAAAAGTCCGCCCCTTTCATAAATTATTTATGTTTTTGTAATGCGAAACTTCAGTCTTTCCCGTATGCTTAAACGATCATAGCTTACGAATCATAGATTTGGTCTTTTTGGTGATACATTCCTCTTTTTGAAGTAGGTGATCACTTATAAACAATAGAGCTAAATAAACATATAATTAACTCTTACGATTCTTGTTTAAACAATTTTAATAAGTAAACACATACAAATACGTTTTAATAATGTTAAAAATAAGAATAATTTTGAACCACCATGATTTATTTGCCATGGTATCAATGGAGGCAACTGTTTAGTTTTCCTAAACAAACTGAACATTGGAAACACTACAGTGCCAATTGGTCCTGATATCTTCGTTTTTCGTACTACAGAAAGTGCAGCGCCTTCGAGTTCGAGTTCTGATTTGTTGATGACTGCTGCTAGTTAGTTTTCTTTGAAGCAGATGATTTATGTTTTTTGATGGAAACTGATAAGGAAATAGACATTGAGATCACTAAAGTGGCAGCCATAAGACCTTTAGAAAAATCTCGTTGAAATTCCTTCAAAGTTGGAACAGCTTCAATATTATGTACGCATTTACAACAGCGGCATCTACGGAAAAAAAAGAAAATTATTTTCAACCATTTGTGACTTTTCCTACCTATATCGCGTAATACGATCAAATTTATCTAGTCTGTCAAAATTACGGACTGGATCTGTTATTACACTTCTATTTTATTTACTTCTTCTCACTTTCGTAATTCTGTTAGGATTACGATAATTTGACAGGAAACGTATGCATCTCTTATCTCTCTTAAATACAGTGGCAGATTATTTCTAGAAACGTATACAGTTCCACAAGCAAAAAGACCAACATTTTTTAAATTTTCAATAAGATTATCTGATGTAAAAAAATTATCCAATATGGTTGCTTTGAGTGATATTCGCTGTTAGACTTTTCACAACCCTTGCATCCAAATTGTTCTCAACACTATTCTAACAATATCGTGTCTGATCCGCCAGTACCCAGACCTTATATCATCTTTTGATTGGTTTCTTTGGCAAATACTGTTTGAGGAATGATCTCCCTTTACATTTAATCATTGATTCATTCGTGGCAACATTGGCATGAAGAAGAGATTCTTTTAATCTTCGTTTTAGAAACTGCAAAAATGGCCTTACTTTATAAAGTTTGTGAAAAATGGCATACTCACTTTTTTTTGGCATTCAATTATACGTGAGAAAGAAGCCAGCCGAAACAGTGTAATTTCATCAACAACTTACTTATGTAAGGGTTGTGCAGGTCTGGAGATGGACTCCAGTGAACTCTGTAACTGATGTATTGTTTGATGCACACCAAACGATTCATTCGAAGAAATGTTTTTATCTTGTTGGTATTAGTTTTTATATAATAATTTCCTTTTCGTAGTGATTTTTATTCTGCATAAAGGTTTGTTTGTCAAGATTTTTAATGAATTCTAGTAGTCCAGATTGAGAAGTAAATCTGAGAGCTGGGGGTAACATCAGCACTATTTTTTCTCTAAGTAATTGATTTTATACTAAACAATTTATTAGACAACTAAGGCAGAGGAATATTATTATCTGATTTCCAATATCACTCAGATCGTCTACTGCATGTAGAACAAAATCATCTTCAGGCAAAATAAAGTTATCATGAAAATTCGACGTAAATACCACGTCATTCAAAAAGCTTCAGTTTTCTATACCGCCGTCACTGTTGTTTTTTGAATCAGAATTGGATGGATTTGAAGCAATATCATCCGGAAATTCACACAATTCATCGGAAAATTCATCTTCGGTCATATCGACCAGTTTGGAAGGAAACTGCTCGTGTAGCGTATTCATTGGATAATTTATTAACTTTGTATTTATGAAAGTAAAAGCATATTTTTTAGCTTTCTAATTATTTTCACCAGCTTTTTTTCATTCGGATTGTTTTATTCGTAAATCTATATGTCCTACCATTGATTGGTCCTCCTATTTTTGTTCAAAATTACAAACAAGTGACGTTACCGCACTTAACGCACCCATTTCTAAAACCAAATCTTCTCCTGGTCACGTTTCACTCATTTAATTTTTTATGCCTTACAATATATCTCACCGCATCCGGTATAACTTGTTCCATATGCTTCTTCGATTTTTCCCAAACACTTTTCTACCTCCAAATCTACTCTCGCCTCGGCCTGTAAATGTCAAACCGTAATTTATTTTTAAAATCCATTTAAACAGGCATTTGTAGAACAATTAGAGCTATCATTTAAAAATAGTCCCAATAAAACGTATTTTACCAAACATTTTTCAATTCAACACTCTGTATTTTGTTGCATATCTTGAAAGTTCATCAAAAATAAACTCTAGTTTATTAAAAATTTGTCTAGGATACAATGTTTTAGATATAATTTGATTCTTTGTAAAATACACAGATGTTAAAATTTAAAATTTTAATTTTTACCGTCAGTTCTTTTTATACAGGGTGTTCAAAAATATTCTAGGTATTCTATTTAAAATAACAAAGTTATTGAGGTCTAAATTTGAGGAAAAAGCTGTTAGTTTTTTTGAACTTTCTCTATAAAAAGAACTGATGGTAAATATCGTAAATGCTACATCCATAAGTCTTAAATTTATCATTTAAATATGATTTGTTAAAGTTTTTTATTACTTGAGATATTTTTAAACGACATCTCTGTGTTTTACAAAGAATTAAATTATCGCGAAAACATTGTATCTTAGGCATAAAAAGTTCATAATAAACTTGAGTTTATTTTTGATGAAGTTTTAAGATGTGGAATAAAATACCGGGTGTTCTACTTAAAAAATATATCTTTGGTATAGTATTTTTTATTGGGACATTCTGTATGATTGAAACTATTATTAAATTACTGTTCTTCAGATGCCTGTTTGAATTGATATCAAACCGAGGCGTTACTGGTGGCCCACCCTATATAACTTGTTACACTTTCTGTTATTTTCCAAAATATACCTTTTTCCTCCAAATCTGCGTTCTATCTTTTACTTTCATCTGTGTTTTACCCTAGTCAGTTCTTGTTCTTACACGTTAATGTTCAGAGAGTTGTTGTAATTATGTATATTAAGGGACATAAAACTGAATCTAAATTACAAATTGACCGTAAAAAGTTAAAAAAGTGGTCTCATGAAGAAGAAAAAAAGAAAATTTTTTGACTCTTTTAATTACTTATATAAGAACAGGGCGAGGGGAAATTACCCCAGAAATTTTGTACACTAAAATTCCAAAATGACCAATAATTCCACAAAATTCCATTAAAGACGAAAAAATTCCAAATAATTCCAGATAATTCAAAAAATTTCAGATAGTTCCAGAAATTCCAGATAATTCCAAAAATTTTAATGAATTCTACGATTACTTTTAGAGGTAAAAATGCATGCTTTGTGTTTTTATATCTCGTAAGATTCTCAATTGGATTAGACAAATTGATGACAATATAAAACTTTTAAAACTCAAGTAAAAATAAGAATTTTAAATAAAACAAAAACATAACTCTTAGCATTCATATAAGTAAAAAAAATCATTAACACTGTCTAAGTGATGTCCAAAGTGATGACAGTAATAATTTTAAAACTCTTTTCTGGATTCTTTTTATTTTTTTGTATTTTTGACGATATAAATTCTATCACTTCTCTTGATACTAAATGAATGGCTCCTATCATATCCAAGGGGCCATAAAATATAAACCGTTTATCGATAGTATGAATATCTTCTCGTTTTGGCTAGTGAAATTTATTCAAAATTTCGTTTAAAAGTTTACTTTTATTTTATTATTTTATTGAGACACGATAAGTCAAATAAAATAATTTTCATCATAGAAGACTGTGTAATATCTTTCATTTAATACACACTTTCGCTTTCATTCTCTTCACCACTGAGTTAGCCATTAGTAAAACAATCGTCATTAAGTAGTTCACGAGGTAGTTCATCATCACAGTCACTATAATTATCTGTCGTTGTACTCTTCATTTTTTTTCTTTTGTTTCTAGTCCTAGTTATAGTTTTCTCTCGACTTCTCTATCGGTATTCACTCTACCCTTGCCTTCTTCTAGAAGCAAGCACCACGAGAATTTTTTTAATTTTGTGTTCAGAAGTAGCTAAGAAAGCATTTGAATCCAGATAACAATTAGTAATTGGCATTGCTTTTTTTGTTCTTTGGACAAATTCAATTTTCGAAATAATTCTGGTGCCATTCTCTGAAATCCGTACAATTTTAGTTTCTCTGTTCCAAATATTGGCTTAGTTCTTCAATATCAAATTTTCTTTCTTCTAAAATCATAATTTTTTTTTACTGAACCTTTGTAAAGTTGAAAGGGAAGGTAGTATGTTTTTAAGTTTAACTCTCCCATAAAGTCGTTTTCATTCCAAGCAAAATAGATATAGACAGAATTTCTTGAAATCTTCTTCCTCCGTATGTAACTATGGATTTCTCTCCATAATCTCATTAATATTTTCAATAATGGGCAAAAAATCAGTAATTAGTTTTTGATTTGAATTCTGTTTTTCTATCAGTTTTTGTCTTCCACGCCCTCGACTATATTTCTGTATTGACTACTTATTCTTCATTTCGGTCTTCATTGTCATTAAAAGTTGTCCTTAGTTTCTGCGGAAGTTTCTCCTGACTTAAAAATATTATCACAGTTGGACTCAGGTACTTTGTTACTACTACTACTACTTTTGGTATTTTCTTCTTGCTGTAAAATCCGGTTTTCAATTATATTGATTTTGTACTCGTTTTTATATTAGGCTCGCTGTTATTATTATTTTTGAAATAATCAGCTATCGATGGTTGCGCTGAATCCACACCTCGAGGAAGTTTTGTTGAAGCATCCTTGTTTAAATTTTAATTGTTGAAGTGTGTATGGAAATTAGAATATACCCATCTTTGTTTACCCCTTTTTCTAGTAAACTGTGCAACACGTATCAGCTCTTTGCAGAAGCACGTAATTTTACCCTTCAGTTCGTTACCTGTCCTCCGGGTGTCGAATATTAAGTTGTCAAACTTGATATACATTCCGTTGTTCCTCTAGTCTTTTTCGCTATGTTTGTTTTTTAACCAATTTTAATGTTTCTACATATGATCTTGTTTTGTTCGATTACATCTGGTATGGCAGATGGAGTGATTGATACTATTTGACTCGATTGTTGAGTTTTTATATATATCTCTAAAAAACCCAGTCATTTTTTGGGTATGGTATAGTAATTAAACTACACCTTAAATTTTACGTAGAATCTGAAAATAAAATAAAAAATAGCATGTTCCATTTGAAATAAGAAAGTTGACAGCTACTTCGGTACAACCGGAAGTGCGGTATGAACGAAAATATTTTGTCTGAGTTCAGTGATGTCATAAATAGGCGCAGCACTATTTTTAGAAAATGAATCAAATTAGTTCTCCACATACTTTTAATGCACGCTCGATGTGCCGGACCCTGTATGGTCAAACAAATCTGTTTTGGCTCTTTCTAGTAGGCCTAGCTTCTTTTTTTTTGAGTGGAGTGTAATGATTGATGTTTCATTAAAATATGAAGTGAGAAAAGTTAGGTTACGAAAGTTTTGTGAGGCTATGTTCGGGCAATGTTTTTCCGTTCTCTACAATGATAATTACCATTCTTCAGATTAATACGTAATCTAGTAGCTACTACACTTGTTCTAAAGAAAACAAAATTCACTTAACAATACTCGAAAAATCTTATTAGCCTTATTATATACCACGTGCGAGGCAACGCCAATAACGGTTGAAATGCTAAAATGTTAGGTTAAGTCTAGAGTGCGGCCCAAGCATACAAATAACATAATATTAAAGATAATTCCAAATAATTCCAAAAACTCCAATAATTCAAAATAATTCCAAAAAATTACAAACCTTGTACACTAAATTCCAGGATGCAATTCCCTCGGAACAGGGTTTCTATAAATGGCAAGTTGGCAATTAAATAAACAAAATTAATGATAAACAACGAACAACACACAATTACAACTAGGGATAATAATTACAAAGAAACGATGAAATAACTGAAAAATTTGCAGTTTTTTAATTTTCCAACGCTCACCTGATGAGAGCATCATTTATAGAAACCCTTTATATACTTTCTAACTTTGAAAATGTTTAGAGACAGCTTATTCGCGAATTTTGGTTTTTATTATGCTTTAGCTACGTTACCGAAAAGAATTTTTCCTAAAACTTAGATCAATACAGTTTCTTAAATGACTTCAAAATGGTCATAATTTTTCAATAGGTGCCGCACGTTAAAGCTCAAAAAAATTCTTCATTACTACCTGGGAGATGTTGAACAGAATTTTTTCTTAATTTACTTGTAATTGATTTTATTATTATAAAGAATTTAATCAGTTATTTCAATTGCCATTCAATCTTTAGTTATCTATTGTACGGATAATTAATTTTAAACAATCACTTGTAATGGTAATTGAAATCCTCTATTTTATTGAAAACATTTAATATTGCGTTACTTAAAATTAATTTCACACTGACTAACTCAATTTAAGATGACCTTAAATTTATTAGAATGCAATTTATCACGAATTTTTTGTTGCAGATGAAGCTAGAACGAATTTCAAGAAGTACATTAATATGCTAGCAATAACTAAAACTGAAGGGGACGAAAAATTTTTGATATTAAAACCAAAATATTGCCCCGATGCGGGGTCTCCAATTCAAGCTCAACCTTGTCTCGATCCTATTAATTCCATTGGGATACCGTTATCTCCGGTGCATTCCGTCCAAGAATTACAAACGCGAAGTTCGCCAAATGCTAGGCAACCACCTCCTTACAGACCTCCACCGCCACCTCCACCCGCACCGTCTCCTAATGTGTCATGCGACAACATCTCCATTTCCTCTTCAAACATGTCTCTCCATGATCCTGCGCCACCACAAGTACCGCCAAGGCGCAGAAACAGCGAAAATGGAAAATCCGACGCAGAAAATGAACCGGAAGAGCAGCAGCAGGAAAAGGAAAACCAAAATGCCGAAAGTGATAAACAACCTGTTAGTGTTAAAGAGAGAACCCAAAAGTTTAATCGAATGGCTTCCGTCGAAGACGAGTTAAGTCCCAGGCCCCAAAAAGAGAAGAAGAAAACTCCAGAAAAGGTAAAAAAAAATTTTCTAACAGTATTTGCAGCGGACAAATTTACGTTACACAGTGATTGTTGCTTACATCATTAAATATTACGAAACGTCTTTGTGTATTTATGCAATTATTGTACGAGTTGTCATTCAAATTGTTATTATGTAAATCTCACGTTCTTGATTATGCTTGTACCTTTTTTTGTAATCAGCGTCATGACTACACCTCATCATGACGATAAAGTATCAAAAATAACTAATGACCCTTCTATAAGAATGTGTTCAGTCATTCACTTATTTAGTTTTTATAAGGAGTGTTTGTATATTCCTGCTGTGATCACAAATTAGTTTACGGGAACCACGTGCCTTAACGGTCATGTTTTCTTTTCATATTTTGAATGACTAACTAAGCAGTATCAATTGTGTATTTACGATATCAATTATTAGTTGTTATATGACTTGCTTATTCTCATTTTCATTTGGTTAGACGAAAACTGAAGACGTGTTGTGATAAACTCTAACTGAAGGTATGTCAAAATTTGATAGATGATTAATTAAAGACCTACAACCATTTTAAATAAATCTATTTAGGACTAAAAAATTAATTTAAATTAACATAATTGCAATATCATTAAGACACCGATCGTATGCTTTGTTTATTAAAAATTTAATTACAGAGTTATAACGGCATCTATAACTAGTATGTGCTTTTGGTCTATTAATTTTTAATAAACATTGTTAAAAAAATTAATTTTATCTTATTGATAGAATTCTCAAGATTATTTACCGATCAAACTTTCAATTTCATTACTATTTAGTGATTTTTTTAAAATTTAATATTGTTTTTTAACAAATACAGGGTGGGGCACTATCAACGAATTATTCTGTACCACTAAAACGACAAATAATGTAAGAAATCTTAAGGCATACATATATCGAGATTATTTGAAACCACATTTTAAAAATATTTTCCATTGCACAGGGTGCTCCAGAAACACGTAATATATCAAAGTTGCGTTATTTTAAATGGAATACCCTGTATTTTTTTCTATTTTTGAATTGTATAATAAAAAATAATGTATGTTCTTTAACATGTCCCTATACCAACTTACATCCGTTTCTGAGATAAATCGATTTTACTTGATTCACAGATCCTCCAAACAAATGCGATAACTTCAAGATAAATAAAAACAAGCAACTTTGGTTTACACCACCTTACTAAGAGCCTTCAACATCTCTCTTGCAATATTTACTATTATGTTATGATGTACAGAGTGTTTTAAATACTACCGCATAACGCTAACGACTTAAAACTTAAATAACTTGTTTAACTTAAATGGAATACCCTGTATTTCTGTAGCCTGTTGGAATCAGGAACTAGTTACGTTTCAATCGGTATTAGGGTTACCAACAGAAATGTGCTCATGACTTAGGCCAGGCTCTAAGAGTCAGTCGAATCACGCCCACCTGTCACAAACAACAGCAACCGTTATTAGTTTCAGCAGAAATCGATGACACTGTAAACATTAGTAACTTTGTTAAAAAAATTCTAAAAATAATGGTTTTCGAAATTATCGTACTACTATTAGAGCGATTTGTATTACATTCTTAGTTAACAGGTTAAAGTTTGTCGATGTTTACAGTATGATTGATTTTGATGTACCAAATAACGGTTGCTGTTGTTAAACATCAGTAAATTGTGACCGGTGTGCGTAATTCGACTGACTCTTAGAGCCCGGGATACTATTCATAAGCACATTTCTGTTTATTTTTCTGAAAAAAAAATAAATATTTTTAAGGTAAATATTTAAAACTGAAAGTTGCAAGATAATGTCCATATTGCGGATATTTCACAGGTAACTTAGACTCCAGTACATCGTAAATTGTTAAACTATCAACTTTTAAAATATCTGGAAAACTATCATAGTTAGGGGTTGGTAACCCTAATACCGACTAAAAGGTAATTAGTTCCAGCTTTTAACAGGCTACAGAAAATTAGGGTGTTCCATTTAAGTTAAGCAAGATATTTAAGTTTTAAGTCGTTAGTGTTATGCGTAGTATTAAAAACACCCTGTACATCATAACATAATAGTAAATATTGCAAAAGAGATGTTGAAGGCTCTTAGTAAGGTGGTGTAAAACAAAGTTGCTTGTTCTTAATTATCTTGAAGTTATTGCACTTTTTGGAGGGTCTGCAAATCAGGTAAAATCGATTTATCTCAGAAACTGAAGTAAGTAGGTATAGGAACATGTTAAAGAACATACATTATTTTTTATTGTACAATTCAAAAATAGAAAAAAATACAGGGTGATCCATTTAAAATAACCCAACTTTGATATGGTACGTGTTTCTAGAGCACCCTGTACAATCCAAAATATTTTTAAAATGTGGTTTCAAATAATCTTGACATATGTATGCCTTAAAATTTTTAACATTATTTGTAGTTTTAATGCTATAGAATAATTCGTTGGTAGTGCCCCACTATGTATAAATTTTAATCTAAACCATAAGTTTAAAAATAATAATTATTGCTTAGTTTTACTTTTAGTATTGCTTTCTTCCTATAAATTTCTTGGTTTTTTATATGTGGGAAGATTTTTTTAAGATGTGACAGAAGCTATAGAATATTTTGGTTCCGGCTTAAATTATCTTCTAAAAATATTATAATTTTGTTCATCTAATATTGAAAAATATATCAGTGATTGTAAGAGAAAATTTGAGTCCTCGAAATTCTTTTTGCGTCCCTCATTTTCTTCCACGAAATTGAATGAGTTTCTAGAATTACTAGATGTTGAATTTCTTGTATAGTATTTAAAATTTTTAATATACTGAATGATCTACACTCTGTTACGGTTTATTTGTGAACAAACTAAATCATAAGATAGAAGTGTTAGAAAAACACTTTTTGTCGGGAATGGTCGTGGGCTTATTTAGAATCGTTAGAACGAAGGTTTCTGCACTGCACGACTAATATATAAGGCGCCACCTAGTATTGCTTATAAGAGATCTTCTAGATCCACTTGGAACTCGTAGACACAAGAAACAAACCTTACGTTGGTAGAAATATATAACTATAGCGACTAGACTTCAAAACACAACGCACATAGAAATACATAGACACACAAATATATAATAAGGTTTAGAGTTAATAGCAATATTCAGTTACAAAGATTGTAATAATAACTCAAGAGAGCGAGTTAAGAAACGAGTAATAATTTCAGGCACAAGCACCCAAATAGGTTAGCTGTCGTAGTGTACTATGAAGTTTTGACAGTCGTAGCAACGATCGTTCCATGCAAGCCATTCACCAATCTCGCGTTGGCAAATATTGTTATTAATGTACTTGAAAACAAATTACGTGAGGTACCGGACCTTGGCCGATTATGTAAATAGTTCCAAAGCGCAACACGATTAAGCAAATACTTTGAAAGATCTTTACACGGCGCAAAGGTAGGTTGTTAAAATCACAGCCGTAGCACGGGTACATAAAACGCGACAAAAATAATGAATAACATACATAAAAAGAATTAACTTAGCTTGTACGTAGGAAGTTTTCGGTGTTCGAAAGTTAATAGACAGATGCGACAACTTTCGTGTCTAAATCTGGCAGTACTTAGTGTCCGGCGAAGAAGGAAAGACAAAATGGACTCCGTTGATAACAGTTGCTGGGCTGCTCACAATGAACGAGATAACAGTATTATCTTGTGTGGTGTCCTTGATAACGAAAGAGGGTTCTAATGTAGGTTTAAATTCCAATACTGGCGACCTTCACTGATAATATCAGACCCAGCTTCGTTATGTTAAACTAATTTTCGGATTATTCTCTATACGCCAGCATAATCATAATTAAGGCAGACCCATAGGATGAAGCGAAAAGCAGAGGAAGAGAAAAAAGGTGTCTGCAATTGTTAGAAACCGTGAAAGGAATACTTCATTAAAAAAAAAAAAAAAGTGTACTCCTCACAAACAGTAGGTGAAAACTTATTCCATTGTTGTACGGGATGCTTTTACTTCAGTTTATACTAGATAATTAGCACATGTCTAGCTGTTCGAACTTCAGACGTTGCTCAATGTACAGGGTGTCCTGTTTTCGACACTTTTGCAGGGTATCTCCGTTATTATTGCAGTTCGAGTTTTGGGGTTTTCGCGAACCTGTGTTACTTTTTTGTAAAACAAACGATGGCGCAGACAGATTTATCATCACTCTCTTCGTTTTTTGAAATACAGAGTGAAGTTGAAAAGTGTGCAATTTCAGACACCCTCTGTAATTCAGGTATCTGATAAGTTATCGACTCAGGTAAAAACGGAATCTTACACATTTTTTATGCAGAATCCAGTGGCGTGCTTAGTTTTTTTCTGAGGTGTCCCATTTTTTGAGAAAGTTACCAAAGTTAGGATTTTTAAATGGGACACTCTGTATGTCAATTTGTATTTTATAACTTCTTTCTTTCTATAATATTATTTTATTTTTTGTTTTACCAAAAAATTAGTAACACAAACCAAAATTAAACTATTGTAACTAATGTGGATATTTGGAATCTGCTCCTTACGATTATTATGAGCAAAAAGTTTATATTGATCTCAACGAATCTTGAAAATTGAGTAGTTTTTCGTACTTTGAACCTTTTCCTATGATAGTTGTCAAGATTTTTGCAATTTTAAATATAAACTTACGGTAGACAGTAAAACAAAATTTATGCTACGGTTGTAGAAATCTATAAATAACCAAAAAAATGTTTGCAATATTTTACCGCAATTTTGAATATAAAATGATTATTTTCAATGAGATGATTTCATTTTAATGTTGCCTGATATGTAGACGCACTTCCGTCGATTTAACCCGAGTTGTTTAATTGCTTCGTGACTGTCATTGATATCGCGTCGTAGTTGAATCGGAGTTTGTGTTTCTAAGTTACTCTGATTTCTAACATGACTAAGTGTGTACACGTCAGTTGCACAGATAATAAAAAGAAGTATCGACGATAGGGCCGTCTACATGTGGGGCAATTGTTTGGTATATTTTTATTCAAATGCGTTGCTTATCTTTCCAAATTTTTCAATTAACGATTATATTCATTGGTGAACTTTCCACATGCGGTCAGAAATAATAGGATCTACAGGATATTTGTTTCATCATTTATCACATCTGAATGTCTCATCCTTCATACTGTCCGTCCTTCCATAATTCTGTTGTTTGTTTCATCATCAAGGATAACACCACTTTCCAAAGCCATCAATCCGGAGACTGCTGTAGAGCACTCCATTGTGTTCGGTTCCAAGCTTTTCTCTTCTTGCTTACGTAATCTTTACGCGTCCTATGTCAGTAATCACTTGCTTAATGTATTGAAGACGTGGTCTACCTATGGGGTTTCTTTCTTCTATTTCGCCTTTAATTATTGTCTTCAGTAGTCCTTCGTATCTTAACAAGTGTCCAATTGTTTTGTCTCTTCTTTATGCTTTATGTTTCCATATTCTGCGTTTTCCTTTACTTGCTCTATTACTTGTTCGTTTGATATTCTTTATGTACATGCTATTTTTAGTTCTTCTGTAGCACCACATTTCTAGTGAGTCTCCTGTTTTTTTCTGCTTTTCCAATTGTCTACGCCTCATTGTTTTTCTTGTTTCAATCGATATCCCGTTGTTTGTTAGTATTCTTTTATCGTAAAATGGTTTATTCTACTAGTTATTTTGTAAATGTTTCTGCTCCCTTCTTCTGTGATAATACTTCCAAGATATTTCATTATCACATTATTCTCGGCAATTCATAAAATTCTGCTTAAAATGGTACGAGACATTAGTCAAGTGGTATTTTTGTAGGACTTTGATGACAAAGAAATTTATAGTTTTCAAGGAAAAAAATATGATGTTTCCTATTATTTTCATTTCTAAATACATTCGGAAATGGTTCTGGGTTATCATAAAAAACAGCGAAATGTTATAAAATGCGATGTTATTCCGCATCAAAGTTCCAAATTTGATGTTTAAATGTGATCGAAGATGATTCCCTTGAAATAAAGCCCTAATTCTTATTTTTATAATATATAATACAGGAAGAGTGAAAAAAAAAAGGAAGGAGGAAGAAACTTGAAAGGTGCAAACTGTAATGTAAAACTTATATAATAAACAAGGGCAATGGTTATGGAAAGAACAAGAGACAAAATGTAACTAGAAAGGACAAACAAAGAACTTTGACATTAATGTTGACAAACGTTTTGGAGTCTATCGAAAAAAAAATTAAATAAGCTGGATACACTCAATAATACATACACGAAGAGGACAAGAATGGGTATCGATAGAGAAGAAAGCCAAGGACATAGTCAAGACGTTGCTGAAGAAATGTGTTGCATCTACCATTGATAGGTCCTACATAACTGTCACTTGGTTGTCCCAAAAAAATTCCACGTCCTAAAAGAAGGTGAATTTCCAATGACTTTGGAATTAAAATTAGAACCACAATTCTTTCTTGGGTCCATTGTTGCGTGATTCTAAGCGTACCTATCTTGGTGACAATTGATCTTGCATAATGTTTTTCTTTCTTGGCTTTTTCCATTATGATAATATCTGATTGAAACATCTTATTCCCGTACAGTTTCTACAGATCATTCTCCAGAATACAGAATTGGGTATGTACCCTTGACCTTACTTTGGTAAACCAACTCAGTTTTGCATCTGAATGTACTCAAATACAGGTAATAATGCACATCATGTTTACGTAGAACTGTTTTTGATTTTTAAGAAACCGAAAATATCGTCGACTTACCTACAGAGTTCTACAATCACGTGCACTGATTACGGCTGATTCGCTGTTGCTTGATCGATATTTGAAGGACTTCAAAAAAAGATTTTACACCACCACCCTAAATCGTATCATTATAATTCTGTTGCCGTGGTGTTTCGTTTTCCGATCATATTCTTCGCTTAAGTACGTGCACACTGCATGTTCAAAACGTGATACCTATTTTACTTCGCGAATCTTACTATAGTAGGAATAATTTCGTTTCGTAACACATATCTACATAAATCATCGGTGTCTTGAAAAACCATAAGGTAGCCAATAAGAATAAAACCCCTGCCCCCCCCCCCCCTAACACTGGCAAAATTTAAATTATGAAAAGTAACCAAATATGTTACCCAATATCAGCAGCACTAACTACGGCCTATAACAACCAGTCTAGCTAAACTTTTGGCATTGGCTGATCAATATCTGAAGGACATCGCAAATAGACTACTTTACAATACACTAATTATGTATCATTTTATTTCTGTTGTCGTGGTGGTTCGTTTAGTGATCATATTCTTTGTGTAAATAAGGCTATTCATTATAAGCTTCGTGAATTTTACTGTAGCAGTATCTTTGACATGAGTTAAAACAATACTATTGATTTTATCAGGAAGCCGTTCCTGTAAAATCAAAACCTATTAGATAGGACTTGGGAGCTTCATCAGCTTTTGATAAAACTTATTGATTAACTGTAAAACCGTTGAAAATAGATAATTGGGAATCTATAGTTATTCAATGCATAATCAAATTTGCATCTCCAATTTTCACAACTTTGAAGTTAATGTAATTAGTCATAAAATTTTGAACACAGTGTATGCTATAACATACATCAATTATCAATATGGAAAATGGACAAAAGGTACAATTCTGAAAATTTTTAAAAGGATCAACAATTCTTAAACCCATTAAAAATAGATGTAGGGAAAATCTAATAGAATTTACAATCAATTTTTTTCAGGAACCAAAAAACAAATAATATACCGGGCGTACCTATTAAAAAAAATGAAGTTAATTGCGAATTCCGGAATAACGTGAAGTAATATTTTAGATTGAAAGAGAATCTTGAATAGCCTTTAGTCTAAAACTTCAATATTTGTAACAAAGAAAACTTCTAACAAAGGACTACCATGAGAAACCCTGAATACTGGTTATTGATGTGAAGCACTGACTTTTCGATGGTGGGATCATTTGATGGATTTTTGGGTTCAAACTCGCCTTGAATTATTTTGATCTTTTTGAAATCAATTTTAATGATGTCTTCAAAGTTTTGGGATTAAGTATTATGGTCAAAAGAGAAATAAAATAATTGAAGTTATAAGATGCCCAGTATCTACAACAGATTTCATCTATACAGTTTTTAATCTCTGTAGATACATCAAACTAAGAAAAAAACAGTTTTTTTCTCCAACCGTCACAAAACTATGAGATTTTTTGACTGTCAGGAGTCTCTAAGGTGGACATTTTTCTTGGTGAGAAAAAAGGTATATATATTATATATTAGCATATGGCTCCGGCAAACACAAAAAATAAAAAAATAAATACCCACATCTACAATATTAACTGTTTAATTGTTAGTTTAACTCAAAAAGTACATAAAAAAGTTTTGAATAAAAATTGGTAATCTTGGTTTAATTGTTTTAATTGACATTCCTTGTAAGCCGAAACCACACCATTCAATCCCCGTATGTGGATTTTTAAACCTTCTGGCTGTTTACTTATATTTTATATGTTTTTTACAAAAGGCTCTTTGTTCAGGGTCTCGATTCTAGTTGGTTAAAATGAAGCCGTTCATTTCTACCGTGATGAATTCGTACTAGACCTAGCATATCCTTTTCCATCAGCCTGTAAATCGTTGTCGTTTTGCTACTTCCCAATGAGTTTCCTCTTTTGATTTGGGTGAGTTCTATGTCATTATGATGGAGGTAGTTTTTTAATTTCACTGTCATACTTTGTGTAGCTATCGGTCAATGAATTTAGGCCAATTTTGAGAGAACAAAGTCGGTGAGAGTACCCGTGATCCATTGTGAAGTTGAACCCGAGATTTTGTCCATACGGGAGGAAGATTCAGCTACACTATTTCTTGCTGAACTTTCAGAGTGCCTGCAATTACCCCCCCGTGTTATCCTTTTTTTTTTTATTTTTTTTTTTATTTTTTTTTTTTTTTTTTATTTTTTTTTTACCTCACCATTTAGGTTTTTCCTAATTGTTGAGCATCCGTACTAGACATCGTATAGATTTTTTCCAAACTGTGTCGTAAGCCGCCGAAAGGTCGAGAAAGACGGCCCCGGACTTTATCTTATTTTGAAAACCATTTTCTATGTGGGTTGTTAAGGCTAACACCTGTTCACAGCAGTTTTCCCACTTCTAAAAACCAGTTTGTTGTATGGGTATTGTACGTTCTAATAGTCGAGACATTCGCCTTAGTAGTGCAAAAAGCTTGTATACTACTGATAGCAACGAAATTGGCCTATAATTCCTCGGATTATTTCCCGGCTTATTTGGCTTCAGGATGGCCACAACTTTTACTTCGAGCCATGCTTTAGGGATCCTTAATTGCAGTAAGAAAAACGAGCAAGCCAAAGTTTGCTTCCTAGGTTTTTAAAAAAGGTATCTTTTGAGCAACAAAAGCATTCTTTTAATCCTAAGGTTAAAAAGCGTTGATTTAAGATTTAATTTAACTAAAACTTGGTATTTTTAAATTTGAAATATTTACAATTATTGTTTATTAACATTCATTCACATTGATATTAAATACATAGTTTGAACCAGTATTATAATTAAATAAACCACTGGAACTACTAGTACCCTCATACTTGGAGCAATTTTCAAAGCAGTCCAACACGTTTTCATTAACAGTTACAGATGTGAAATCAGAAATGACAACGGTGTTTGGTTTATCATTATCACTATCAACTTGCAATATTTTTTCAATATTTTTTTTATTCAACCACGAGTCTTTAATGTAGCCTTCCGCCATCACAGTGATTGACTTCCATCCACCATTTCTTTTAAGACAGTTAGGTCACCACCGCCGTCAACTAAATGAGTAGCAGACGTCCGTCTTAATGCGTGTCCGGTGTACTCTTTTAAGTTGTCTAGCTTCAAAAATTTTGCTACTTCTTGCGAGACGACACTAATTTTATGAATACCGACCACCATTCGATGGCACTTTCCGTTGACATACCTAAGAAATAATCGATGTTCTACCAATCAGAGTGGTTGTAAAGCAACATATTTTCGATAGAAACTTAAATAATTCTAAGTAATGCCAACAGATAACTGTAAAGAAGATTAAATGTTTAAATGAAAATCGTTATCTAAGCGATAACTTAGAATGCATAATACACTCGTGTTGATAAAGCCAAGTATTTCTGTACAGCAGCATATTCGCACGAAAGAAAACCTGATGCGCATTTTGCTTTTATTATGATCTCATCAGAGGTGTATACTTATACCTGTCTCTATTAAGAGAGCACAGAAATTTCATTTAAATAATTCTCTCCAGCACAGTAAAAGAACGTGGTCTCTTGGTTTTGGCATTGGGAATTTTTATAATTAAGGCTGATTTTACATCTTCAATACTTTCAATTGTTAAATTCACTAATTCGTCAGAACGACATGCACCTGCAACTCGCAATATAAGAATAACCTATAAAAAAGCTTTTTTGAAATTTTGTTCTTTTATTTTGAAAGCGTTTATCTTCATCAAATATAAATTATCAGGTGAACTATTCTAAAAAGCGATCAACTTGCTTATCTTTGTAAATGTTCGGGATTTCTTTGGTAAATATCCTTCGTTTTGCCTCTTGAGAAAAGCACGTAACTTTGAATATTTTCTTATATCCAATCCGTTCTTTAATATGACCTCAACATCGAATATCGTGACCAAAGCGTTGATGGCTTCATTTTACCTAATTCTGAGAAATACACCATCAGTACATCTTCTGAATAGAATCCAATTTTTCTTTTCACCAATGCATAAACGCTGGTACACACATTTCTCGAGATTTCTTTGGGAGAAGATTCAATGAAACCTCTTTCGCACACTCCTTTATCTCCTTAGGTACACTTAACACGTTAAGTGCCATATGGTGACTAGGGTGGACTCACAGACTTTTGTCCACTTTAGGTTATGTTGACACAGTGGTCTCACTCTACCGAACACATAATTCTGCTTCATGAAGCCACGGTGGTTTCACAGATCGCCTTAAAAGCTATGGGATCATGGATTATATGACCTGTAAGACTGACACATAAGTTTGGTCTGCAGTATGAGACCAACGTGGCCTCATGGAATATTTTATATTATTATGTAAACAAGTGTTTTGCTAAAATCTTTAATTTATTACACAATATAACTCTAAATTGTATTAAAAAACAATGACATTTTTATAACACAATTTTATATTGCAAATAAACATACAATTCTCTGAGTAATACATAGTAAAATAAATTACTTTAGGTTTGCGTTATGTGTATCAAAGAAACAAGTAAGGCAGTAATTTTATCGCACCCTACACATTTCAATGCACTATGTGGTGTTTTTACTGGCAGCAACTTTTCTTCCGATTCCTGAACAATTTTGCTGTAACACAAAACACATCGACGTCGCTTAGAGCGCCCCATGTCTTCGAGAACATGAGGATATTCTGCTTGATTTGGCTGTTCAGTTGTTTCATCTAGTTTTAGCAAACCTCGAATAACTTCTTCTTTAAATTTTGTTATAGACATTTTGTTGCTAGTTATTTCCTGATGGCAGACATAAGAATTTACTAATGCTGTTCCAGTTAGAAGCTCCATCGCTAATTTGCGGTACCATTTCAATCCCTTTCGTAAACATGTATTGTACGACTTTAGTTGGTCCGAAATGTCAATGAATGACTTATATTTGTTGTATTCAATGACATTCTTTGGTTTTTCTACTTGTTTTCCTCTTTTCAGCAATTTAACCATTTCTTTTCCATATCGAGTACTTAACATCAGCACATCCCTTTTATCTCTCCACTTCTGTACTACAATACCTTCCTGGCATTCTTCTGCAATTACTTCACCTACTTTTAGTTTTTTCCTACTACATTATGTGGATTGAACTTCCTGTTAGACCTTAATGTCCCAATCAAGTGGGTCTTTCTTTGTAACAGTGTATGCGCTAAAGTTACCGAGGTGTAATAGTTATCTGTACACAAAGTTCGTCCATCATCTAACAGTTTTTCCATCAAGTCCAATACTACCTGTTTAGGAACACTCACATTTTTGGTCTCAGATTTACCGCAGTATATCTTAAAATCATAAGTATATCCTCCTTTGATACATAATTTAAAAAGTTTGATTCCAAATTTATGCCTTTTATTAGAAATATATTGTAAAAACTTGAGACGACCTCTAAATGGTACCAGAGTTTCGTCTATACACACATACTCAGAAGGTACCATTGGATGATGAAAAGATTGTTGCAGTTTTTCCACTAAAGGTGCTAACTTGTGCAATCTATCGTCAGAAATAATTTCGTTGTTATTAAAATGTACCATTTTCAATAACAGCTGAAACCGGTTTCTAGATATGACTTTGCGAATAAAATTGTTATACATTTCGTCTTTCTGCCAGTATGACTGAATTGTTGGAAACGAGCAGAGACCCATCCATAAAACAACTCCTAGAAATGTTTCGATTTCTGCTTCGTTTGTTGGAGTCCAAGCACGTATGCGTGATTGGCGGTGAACATTCCTTTGAATGCATTGTTCAGCATAACGATTTGTTTCGGTTACCTGCAGTGTTTAGAGAAGGCAAATAAAAATTCTGAAAATGCTTTAAAAGCTTCAAATTAACTTACCATTAATTGAATTATGTCGTCGTTCACAAAAATTTTATAGAAATCATATGGGTTATTATCGTAATAATCAAAGAATTCTTTCAGAAAACCAGCATCTTTTTTTGAAAATTCAAATGTTTTCAGAAACCCGCCTGTTGCTGGTTGCCATGCATATGGGGATGTGCTGGCAGAATTCAAATCATTTATGTTGTCGTCGTCACAATAAAAATTCTAATAACGTTTTCAATCGTTTCGTCTACACTTGCGGATGTCGAACGACTTCCAGTTGCAGCAGAAGTTGACGGTTCTGCTTGCGAAGATGAGGACACGTTTACTTTCAACGCTGACATACGCTTATTCCGATCACATATCTTTTTGGATGGCGGTGATTGGTAGTCATTTTCGTCACTATCAGAAGACGACGATGGTTCATATTCTTCTGAGGAGTCATCCCCTGCATAGGGATCTTTTTCAGCTTCTTCGTCCGACATAAATTCTTGCCATAACTGTTCTAATCGCTTTTGCTCTCTTTCGTATGACATCTGTACACAGTCGTGGTAAAATACAAACTGACTGAAGATAAACGCATGAATCGCGGGTGCATTATTTCATACAAGATCAGACTTGTCGGCGTGGTGCCACATCGGTATCACATGGCCAAATAGAACAAATATGTTACTTCCATGCCTTGCGAGACCAACGTGTCACCACAAAATCAAATTCGAAAAAAAACATATTTCTTGTATATTTAGCACCTACATCAATACTTTTGATGACAACAGGGCATTTCGAATAAAATTTGGTTAAAAAAGTTCCGCGGCCTATTGGCCGCGTTTTCAACGTGTAGTGGCACTTAACGTGTTAAATCTCCATGAGATTCCTTTTTTTGGAGTTTTTAACAAATTAGACCACAGACAATCACAAACGAACTCAGTTAGCAATATGGCGACTAATGTTTGACAAAGTATCCATGACTACGACTATATATCCTAATTACTTACTTTGTTTTTATTGTCCCAATGTGGTTTCACTAACTTCAAAGCAAAAATTAATAGGTAAATGGGTGATTTTGGTTGGTGAAAAATAGCATGTTTTATTCGGGTTAAAAGTGCGTTTATGTCTTGCAAAATTGCATCAGCTCGACAATGCAAAATTTGCTCGTCAAAAACCAACACTTTTAATCCTAATAAACAATAAACTGATTTGGATGTGGGTCAGCACAAATCCTAATCCTAAAGTGCTTAGGACTTTTTTGTATTTTTTATTTGTATGATATTTTGCTTTTATATGTACGAGAAGTAGAGGCGAAATGCCATTTTTCTGAAACTAAATATCTTTTTAACGAACATAGGTTTTGCAACATCGCACGTCAGTTTTATATATATACAAAGATTAGCTCTTTCAAATGTATATTTCAGATGTCACGGTTAAGGCGTTATTTTGCGGAAACGTGACTCCAAAAAGGCGACCAAGCCACCGACCTTTATATTTTAGGCACTAATTACTCCGTCGTTTTTCAATCAACTGGCTTGAAAATTAGTATATAAACCTTTCTTAACACGTAGAATCCGGAATTCAAAAATGCAAAAGGTCAAAAAATTTCAAAAAGTTTTCAAAAAGGTCAAATTTGTCAAATTTGAAAATACATCAGCGGATCAAATTCTCCGTTTAAAATTACATATGGGATGCATAAAATTACACAAAAACTGGACAGTTCAAAAATGCTCCTTTTGGTAGTACCAGGGGACATTTGTGCGTATTAATATTTCCGTTATAATCCGATCAATAGTTGAACACCAAAATGGCGGCCGAATTATACGTTAAAATTATTTTTGTATCGTGAGTTAGATGAGAATTCTATGGCACAGAAGAAAAACAAAAAATTTTCATCACCAATTCGTCGTTAAATTCTAGAGAAACCGAGCTTTAGTTTAAAACCATGTAACCGCAACGTAAGTATCGACATAATTTAACAGGAAGAAACGTCATGTTGTTTGTTGCGTATTTAAAGTTACGACGCATTTTTAAAATTATTATTAAGTTAAAACATTTTAAAGTCAAGTTGAATATCTGCAATTCAAATGTTTTGCTGTAAAATTTTAATTCATTTCATGTATGCAGATGAAAACTTTATGATTTAGAGTTGTTTAATTCAAGCATCCTGTTGGATCTCATGGATCGCGTACATGGGTAACATTCATGTCGGATGCGAAATTGCGTACGCGCAATTTTCCCGCGTGTGTTGTAACGATGCATTGGTTATTTGGTTGTTTTCATTTCAAAAGGGAATTTCTCGCAGCTGATATAACGAGTGTTAGCACGCGTCGGTTTTGAGGATGATATAATATTTCAATCCCTTTTGTTTTATTATAATGACGCATTTAATTGATGTATGGTACTTAACATGTACGACCATTCCGTATTCGAAAAACAATGTTTTGTTTTGAATGGTCGAGGCCCTATCCTTTTGTCAAATTTGTTTATGTAAACTCATATAGATGAACTCTCTTGTTTATTTAGTGATGCGGTTTGTTTGTCGCAAATTGCTCGTTCTATTGGTATACATGTATTGCTGTCGTCATTTATTTTCAGCAGAAATTTATAGTCAAATTATAATTCGTTATGTGTGCATTTACCTTTTAAATTTATGACCCTATTCTGCAATTATTTTCGTTATGAGTGCGAATTTGTTCTCTTGTTATAACAAAAACTTCCTATCTCAAGTGTACATTGTATCTGTTCCTTATAAAGTTAGTTATAATAATGTCTTGTTAATGCCACACGACCTTTTCTATTTTGCCTCCGGCCACCTCTTATTCATGTTACAACAGTTTGCCTACGGGTTTGTATTTATCTTAACAACGCATAGTCTTTTTGAATTTTGGTATTATTCGAAGTTTCAACCCTCACGTACCCTTCATTTCGCTTGACCTCATGTTAAGTATTATGAAAATTCTTTTATCTTTGTTCATTGTATACACATCAGCATGTTCATGTTCTATCATAATAACTTGAGTACTCAAAACTTAACTTGTTCATCTCCTCAAAATTTATTACACAATGTTGTTTTTTAATTGAAAATGTATTTTTGAGAAGTCGGTTTGCGAAGTAAAGCTTTTCTCCAAGTAATACCTTGTTTTTATGAAAGGAGTATGAATATAATTTCCAAATAATTTTTATTATTTTACAGTGTTACGCCACTGGTGGAAATTGATGAGCCATGGGCATTATGTTGCATTCAAGAGAAATTATTATTTTATTATAGTTTAGAGGTATATAAGCAGAACATTTTTTCAATAATGTCGAGTTATTCCAAAGATGCGACGATTTCAAAACCTCGTTTTTTACAATTTTATTTACAAAACTAAAATTAGTAGACTATATTTATACCAAAAAATACTCTTCTGAGGCGAGGACAGTTTACAAGGGATTTCTTCTACCACGTCAGAAAAAAATCTAGTTTTATCTTCCCCTATTGATAAGTTTCCGACTCTTTCTTCTCAAGGTGTATATCGTATTCCTTGTTCACGTATTTCAACATCACCGTTATGTTAGGTTAAAACACGGTTCCAAGTGTGCCCTGGCTGAACATCATTTCGATACTGGTCTCAAAATAGGTTTTGGTAATTCTTTGTTTGTCAATAGGAAAATCATGGAGAGTATAGTAATCATTAAGCATTAATCGCGACCGTGGTTTCGAACTTTCATCTTTGTGGATTCCCATCGTTAACCCCATCCCTCTACTTTTAGTCTAGAATTTGGCTTAGTCGACAAGTTTATTATCTGACTTTTAGTTGTCTAGCTTGAACTTTCTTTTGTTTGTTTCAAGTTTCTCGCCCTGATGAAGCATCTTACGATAGGTGGCGAAAGTTTCGCAACTACAGTTACCTTTTCGACACGTTCTAATGCCAGAAGACGTTCTCGTTTCATTACTGACTCATTTCTTAAAATCAAATTACGTTAAAACTCCCTCTTCCAAGAACATTTTACATAAAGCTAGCTATGCTTAAATACGTGAACATATTAAACAGACCAGACGTGATTTAGATAGCGTTTCTACCCAACTCTTCCGTCTACATTTAGAACTAGCTAATACCCTTTCGTTTGATGACTGGTTTTTCTTTGACAAAATTTCTTCCCAGCAATCCGACACTTCATTAAAATTATCTTCAGAAGTCCATCGTAAGAAATTTCAATTCCTTTCGTCCAAGTCACTCAGACCTACCACATCTTCAAGTGTTCCATCTTAAAAAACTGTTATCAATTTATCTAATCACAAACTCAACTCGAAACAACAATAATGTTCTTTCCAAAGGATTAAATTTTGCTATCGCATCTAAACACATTCCCCAAGATGAAATTATTTGTGCTGTAGAGAACTCTTCCTCATCCTATTGCTGATCAAATTCGAATCAAGACTACAACAATTCTGCAATCATTTAAAGTTTCCAAAGCTAACATTTCCAAGTCAGAAAAATCAGGTTTACTAGATCTTCGAAAGAACAACATCACTATTCTTCCAGCGGTTAAAGGTAACGCTACTGTCATCCTGGATACGACCACCTATGTTGGTAAGTTTAATTCACGTTTAAACACGTGATCCTATTCCTAGGATCGAACGCGCAGTTATTCAAATCTTCTATTCTACCTCTCGAGACCCAGCTACGACTTATCCCTTCTACTTCCAACCTCCTCGTCTATATGGTCTTCCTAAAATCCACAAACAATGTGTACCTCTTCGGCCCCTTCTTAATGCAATTCAATCTCCTACTTACAAACTAGTCAAATTTCTATCAAAAATCCTTAACGAATTTGTTGGTAAAACATCTTTACACATTTTAAACTCACACCATTTCAATCAACGTTTAGATGATTTGAAGGTAGATTCTGATGATCTCCTTGTCAGTTTCGATGTTACTTCATTATTTACAAAAGTTACCGTCCAAGATTCTCTTGCAATTATCGAACAAATATTATCTGAACATGGTAAAAATGTAGGATTGATAACGCTCATACAAAAGTGTCTTTTGTCCACTTATTTTCAATTCCGCAATAACTTTTACGAACAGGTTTCGGGTGCTGCTATGGGATCCCTTTTATTTTCTGTTGTCGCCAACATTTTTATGAAGACCTTTGAAACCATTGCCTTGGAAACTTCAGCGTTAAAACCGAAAGTATGGTTGATGATACATTCGTCATTTGGCCTTATGGTCGCAATTCTTTAGATACGTTTCTTGACCATGTCTATAATCAACATACTGACATCAAGTCTACTATGGAAATTGAAGAAAATCATTGTCTTCCTTTCCTTGAAATACTTGTCACCCGGAAATCCAACTGCGAAATAGGTCATTCGGTGTATTGCAAACGCACTCATACTGACACATGGCTCTTCACACCATCATCTTGCTTAAAAAAGGTCTGTTGTTGAATCTCTAGTTTTTCGAGCATTTTCTATATGCCAACCTGACAATCTCAATTTGTTAAATTGTTATAGCAAACAAGTTATCCATAAAGTCATTAAACGTCACTCCCATCCTCACTCTCAAAGTTTAAAAGGGATTTCTTCTACTACGTCAGAAACAATTCCAGCCTTTCTCCCTTACATTCACAAGGTTACTGATAGAATAGGCAATCTCCTTTGAAAAAACGGCATTAAACCTACTTTTACTTCTTCCAACAAAATCTCACAAGTTTTATCTTTTCCTAAGGATAAATTTCCGACTCTTTCTTCTCAAGGTGTACATCGAATTCCTTGTTCATGTGGTTTAGTGTAGGTACATAGGTGAAACTGGTCGCTCTATTAGTGCACGTAGTTCGGAACATCACCATTTATATATGGAGGTATTTCCTAATTACTCACACTTCTTTTAGTCTAGAATTTGACAAGTTGATTGCCTGGTTAGTTGTCTACCTTGAACTTTCTTTTGTTTGTTTCAAGTTTCTCGTCTTGATGAAGCCCCTTACGGAAGACGTTTTTGTTTCAATAATGATTCCGATCGTGGATGCCTCAATTTTTACAGTGAAGGGTCTTCTAATGTAATTTATAACATAACATTTTGATATTATTGGACATAATATTTACACAATATAAATTTTGATCTGTACTAAATATTTGTTGGTTTTTTTTTATATCAAATAAGATTAAGAAAATTCTGACGTTGAAGATTTATTATGTGACATTTTTGATCGTTTATGACTATCTTTTGACTTAACGTTGTACTAATTTTGGTTCAATAAATATTGGCCATCGTTTATGATGTTTTAGAAAAAATTTTAAAGGACCGTATATATTGTTCAACCTGAACATTTTATCCTTTTAACACATGGACCTTTTTGCACATTCATCGCATGTAAGAATTTGTTTCTATATTGCTTTTATTTTTGTTGCGCACATCTTTCCTCCAATTCTTTAACCTTTTTATACTTTTTATACATTTTTTCTGTTTTCCCAGTTGTTTTTGGGGACAGTTATCTAATTTACCAGCACTTGTATAGAGTTAAGTATCTTTTCACATCTAACTAATAACTTGTTTCTTTCAATTTCCCATCTTTTACATTTAATTATGATAGGACTCACATCGTCTAAGTCGTCACAATATCTACACTTGTCAGCACTAGTTTTCCCAATCTTTTTGGTATAGCTACCAAATGAGCCACCTCCTGTTAGAATATAGTTAGAATATAAAATAGTCAGTTTCTATAAATTCACAATTGACCCAATTTATTAGATTAGGAATCACTTCTCTACTCCGTTTCCTTTTGCTCAAGGGTCCTTCTATGTGCTTTGCAAAATACTATCTTATATCTTTCTTCCTGGTGTCATGATCGAGGCCTATATATTCTTCTAATTCAGCTTTTTCAAGTACTAATATGCTTGCAGGAAGACATGCAGTTATTACTTGCAGAGCTTCTTTTGATGTGGTTGTGTAGGTAGTTGCCACTCGTAATAACTGTACTCTGAGGGCTAAGTTTTGTATACTCGTACTAATACCGCATTTTTTCAGACAGAGGCGCCAATTTAACGTAAGCTTTTTCTGGAAGAATGGACCTCCAATATTGGTCAATTATGTCAGAATACCTTTTTCTCCATTTGAACAATGTAACATGTCTCGGGTTCTTATTGTCGGCAAGGATTATACCTAAAAGTATCTGATTGTTCTTTTTTGTGTTATGTCGTTATTGTTAATGTTTAGAGGGATTCCAGTTTTTTTTTCTAGGATCTTTTACCATCACAAATTCTATTTCTGTCTAGCCTATTAGATTTTATCTAGTTGTAAATTAATGTAGACTTTCACGATTAATCTGTTCTGTCGAATTTGCTTCTATTATAACCAAAAGTACTAGATTAAGAATGCCATCGTAGAAGATGTTCCACAGTATAGGTCCCAATACCAACCACTGTGAAACGCCTGATCCTACTTTCAGGTTGGAATTTTTTCTAACATTTATGATTATGTTTCTAAAGTAATTGACTAATGAGTAATCCTTGCTAAGGGTCCCGAAATTTGTTTAAGCTTGATCTCTTTCAATATTTTGTCCCATGGCGCTAAGTTAAATGCATTTCCAATATATATAGCTACTAGAACTATCCATTTGCTTTTACTGACATCCACGATTTGTTTTACTTTATGATACACTTTTATTGTCGAAGAACCTTTGCGGAAACCGAATTTGATTAGGTGATAAGTCTTGCTTTGCCTGAAGTTCCTAAATTAATTTATGGAAAATAATATTTTCGTAGACCTTGCTTTTGTGTCAATAAGACCGTAACTGCTTTTTATTCTGGGTCTTTGTCCGGTTTTCGGATTAATGCTATTTTTGATTCTTTTCATTCGGCGGGAAATTCCCAGTTTCTTAGTAACTTGCGATAAATTATCTTTCACGCCCGAGACGAAATACCATCTGTGCCAGAAGCATTGTTTATTTTAAATTCTTCTAATCCTAACTAGCTATTCTTTCTTAATTTGTAGTATTGGTGCTTCTGCCTTCCCGGCTAAAGTCGCAGCTAATTTTATAAAGAAATTTAATAATTTTCCTATATCTTTTTAAAGAAATATAAAATGTTTTTTTTAATATTTTTATAATAATATTTTAAAGTTTTTTCCCCAAATCTTTTTTTAAAAATTAATTAAAAAAATTTTACAATTTTTTTTTTTGTTTAATTTAAAAAGGTTTTTTTTTTTTTCTCTAAAAAAAAAAATTAAAACCAAAAGGATAAATATATTTTAAAAAATTTTATTTTTTTAAATTATTAAAAAAAAATTTTTTTTATAAAAAAAAATTTTTTTTTTTTTAACTGCGTTGGACCAGTAGGGTTGAAACCTGTTCGAGAGGTGTAATTTAAGATTGGTCTTTGCTAAAGGTTTTCCAGCCAGGTGTATACAGGGTGTTCGTAAATTTAATATAAAAAAAAAAATAAATTAACTTTGGTTTATTTATGAAACTTTTTTGTCGGAGTTGAGGTATTGATTCAAATTTGTATGTTTCCATGGATAAACTGTCAAAATTATCAAAATAATATATGGATCATCCAAATAAATCTACAGCCTACTAGACCACTTTTAAAAAAATGTAATTTTGTTAGGTATTTTTGTAATTTTTTTATTCGAAAACGATTGCAGATAAGAAAACCGCAAAGGCCAAAAGTTTCTAAACAGGACATAAATTTTTATTTTAGAATCTACAAGCGGTACACTACAGAAAAGTTTATGGCAGAAAAAGTGACATAGCTGCTGAAAAAGTATCACCCGGTATAATTCTCACGGTCCTCTGACTTGTCAGAAGATGTAACCCCTAGAGCCTAACATACATACCAAATTTGAATTCAATATCTCAAGAACTGCAGGAGCCATAAACTTATTAAACTTGTAGTCGAAATTTGGACATTTTATATATTTTATAATTTAAAAAGTGTTTTAAATTTTTAGTTTTAATATTTAATTATACTACATTAGATTTTGTTTGCGGACCTATGTAAAATAAATAAAAAACAAAAAAAAAAACATTATAACAACAAAATAAAAAAAAAAAAACTGTGCCCTCACATGATGAAACATGTTTAGTATATTTTAATTTTTTTGCGAGCTCTAATTCTAAGACCGGAAATACAAGTTGCATCTACTAAATCAATTTCATCTGATAATTTTGATCCGGCAAAATATCGTAGATTTTCTTGCCAGCGATCAAAAACTTGTAGTGCGCGCTTGGTCTAATTTAATTTTTTTTAATTTATTTAAGAAACGCGATATGAATATACGATTTGTGGCACAATTGCTAATACGGCACAATTATAACACATTTTATTTATTTAAAATGAGATACGGACATGCGATTTGTGATACAATAAGGCGCGATCAATAAAATGACAAAATTCGTAAAGTGGGGGGCTATGAAAATTTTGTTTTTTTAAGTTTATTTAAAACGTATGGACATGTGATTTACAGCAAAATACGGCACAATTGTAGCACACTATAGCACAATCAATAAAATGACAAAATTCGTAAAGTGCGGGGCTAACTTCACACAAATTCCTTTTCTAAATTTTTCCAACGAATTGTGCCCCGAAGTGCCCCAGAAAATCAGTATAAACTTTATCCGATAAGTATCTACGAGACACGATAACCACACGAACTTTGGATATTAATTAGTCGAAGAAGTCAATAAACAAAAGTTGTTGAAAATTTTATTTTATTCAACTTATTCGAACTCCTTTTCTATACGCAATGTGCTCGTTTATGTTTACTATTACTATTAGGGCGATGAGAAGTTGTTTTATATTGTTGTTTCTCGTTTAGTACTGAATAAAAAGAATAGAATTTATGTTCTCTGAAATCAATTTTTTCATGTTTTACCAGTTTTTGGGTAAATCTATGTAAAGCATTCGGAAAAAGAATAAATTTCTTCCTGAACTTTTTTTATCTGTTATTTGTTTTTAATAATCACATTTAAAAATAAGTTGACAAACTTAATTGTCTTCATTCGCGCAGTTATTATTTTGATTATCGCTTTAATTGAGTTATGACGTTTGCTCACGACATTATTCAAATGACAAGATTTATGAATTTAATCTTCTTTCTTAAATAAAAACGTAGTTAACTTATGTAAACGGCGAATGGTTTATTTAATAATATTGATAACTTATTGAAACACGCGTTTGTTTCTGAATACAAAAACCGAAATTGAAGCGATTTGTTCGAACGTTGTTCTCTATTCGTCACTATCCGGTTCTTCTTTAACTTCTTTTGATATTCCCACATAATAAATCCTCTCTGCATGTTGTTGAGATGAACGTTATCATGCTTGTCCATCTCTATTGTGTCGTACCAATAACATCTACTAAATTGAAAAGATTATAAAATCATTTGCTTCTCTGTTTAGTATCACATCGAGGCGACACTATGACAAGTCATGTTTTCTTGATGAGGATGGTTATAAGAAAGTTGATATTTATTAGTGGTAAGCTGTCAACTTTGTTATTCAAGGGACGCCGGGTCAAACCACAAGAGTTTGTTCCCACTGCTTCTATATTACTATACCTTTTTACACACATAGAATTTTTCCAGGAATTACTAATCTCATGGAGAATAAAGCCTGTTTTGTTAATAATTTAACTTGTAATAAGTTTTTTCTTTGCCTCGCTGAGGAAATTTAAGGCAAACAAACTTTCTTGTTATTGGCATAAAATGAGCTACTAATTCTTGTTATAATTTCTGAAGCATACACGAACACGATCGCGATACAAAAGGAAATTAACATGATATTGTACGGTTTTATTCGTATTTTAATATGCATACAACTAACTGATTTCATCAGCAGCTCTCAAATATATGCGCAAAAATGAAGAAAAGGTAGGTTTTGAAAGATCGTGTTTCATCCCCGTATCATGACATTCATAATTTGAACATTTTTTTCCATGTTGTTAACATTTACATAAATAAGTAAGGTGACACTTTTTTGCTTCTGTTAAGTTCGGAATTCTTTATTTTTTTCGGTCGTTTCAGATGTAAGCACGCAATCACTGAAAAAAATTTGTTATAAAATTCGTTATTTTCAAGATAGACAAATTACATAAATGTTTGTTGTAATTCCTTAATAAAAACGGCGTGACTCGTTCGTTTAGTTGGTGATGTTATCGTATTGCCAGCTAATTTATACACCGTGCTCTTTTGTTTAGTGCTGTGTTTGTCCACAGGGTGCCGACGAGGATGATGGCGCCTCGGTCACTTCGGTAAGTACCCATAACTGATTGTTAAAGTTTAGATGGATTGAATTTAATTAATTTGAGAAAAGAAATTAAATTGTCGTAGGGTTAAATGTATTGGATTTTTTATTAAGCTACGTGTTGGTCGATACATAAACATTATGACATATCGACATGCGAAATTTGCATTTTCTAATTTACCACACACACATATACAACTATGATGTTCAAATTCAATTTGATTAACAATTAGTAATCGTTTGAATTTGCATAATCGAATTTTCAATTGAGTCAAATCTTAGTTTTAATATAAACAGCAATGAAATTTGACTTTATGATACGTAACTTATGGACTTTGCAGCACACAAATTTCGACAAAAGAAATAAAATACTTTAACATCTTTTATTTTTTCCCGGCTTAATATAGACATAACGGATGTTTTTCTTTTAGAAATGTCGTCGTTTTTTATGCGACACCTGTGAGGGCCACATCAAGTATCGTGACAAATTAATAAATTACATTTGTAGATGAGTTCGGTTTGCTTTACATTACTTAGATCCGTTGAAATATTCAAATAGATTCTTGTTGTTACTTTTTATGAGGATGGAGGAATGCGAAGGAACATTTAAGCGTTTATTTCTAAGATAAAACAAGTCTAAGAAACCGATTATGTCACTAGCAGAATTAATCTAATGAAGCATTGAAATAAATTATCGTTCCTTAAAGACGTAGCTTTCAAGATGCAAAAACCATACTCGTTTTTCAATTTATTTAGCATGAAAAAGTTTCTAACTCAATCAATTTTGAATAAAAAAATTAAAATGATCTAGTAAATAATTCAAACACACATGTAATCATGACGTACTAAGCTTTATGTGATTTACGTATTTGTCGGTTATCATACCAGCTTGCTTATTTTCTCTTAAATTGTTAAAGATAAAAAAACTAGCTCGGATGAATATTATTAAATTGTATAAGAAAAATATGGCAGGCACCCATCTTGCTGAAATATCTTCCACGCATTGCCGTATCTTTTAAAATTGGTGGATATCTGGGACACAATTTTGCTTACCAATAAGTAAATATAGGTTCCTTAAATGACCAAGAAGTTAAGCGAATAATTTTCTGACATACAAGGAGAGTAGTGTTTTATAACACTCCTTATAATAACATCTAATGAACAGTTAGAAGTGGGTCGATGGGTTTTAAAAATGATCAAATCTTGGGCAAGTTTCTGCCAACTCTACACTTAGTTATGGAACGGAAAAGTTTGGCAACAGCACAAAGAAGCTTCTTAAAAAAACTCAGCCTCTTTTACATTTTCCCTAACCTAACGTGGCCAATCAGAAATTGTAACTGGATTTTCATGTATGATGTGATAGAAATAAAATAGGAAGTGGACTGAATTCCTCCAATTAACCATGAATTATTGAAAGTTTTCTTTTTTTGGGGTCCTTCGTTATGATAAAGCCCCTGTGTGTTTGGATCGAAACGTCGGCAAAAATTATCTTGATAAAGGTAGTTTTTTTATTACATCTTCACTTAACGAAGGACCCTATAAATAGAAAAACTGGCAACAAAATATGAAGGTTATAGAGTTGTTGTGCTAAATCCTTGAAATTTTTTATTGTTATTTTATTTGTTTCTTTTACAGTCAAACAAAAAACAATAAACCATTATGTTGAAATCTATCCTGTGAATTTCTTTTAAATGTTACAAGCGTGCGTTTGTGATGTTATTAACAATTTCTTTGCGATCAGTTAGTTCAATACGAGCTGGCTTTCCTACTGGTTTTCTTTTTTTTTGCAGTAACCGTTGAAAATACCACATTTTCATTTCACGCGCATATACTGAAAGCGTCGACAAAACCATGACGAGCGGTGCTCGATTTCAAATAATCCAATTTGAATATTTTTAGAAAATAAAAGTTTTTTTGAAATATTCCAACAACAGGTCAATTAAGTGTCTGAGGGATACATCTCAAAACTTAAATGAAAATGTGTGGGCGCGTCGTTGATCTTCTCTTTATAGATAATTCTTCTAGTAAAAATGTATTCGCCGGAGTTAGATCAGGAGATCAGGCAACTTCTTAAAATTCAACGACCAGGGTACCGTAAGTCAATATATTGATAAATTTGTGTAGAGTAGAGAGGAAATGCAAGTCAATACATCAATCTCATTTAGTAGCCTACCAAGATAAATTGCACCGTTTAAATTTCTATCAATAAAAAAAAGGTGTAACCACATGATGTTCCAAAATTTCTAACCAAACATTTAGTCTGGGAAGGTATTTAAAAATAAATCGGAATAAATGAACCTTTCCATAAGTAAAAAAGAGGACTCACCAAGTGTTAAAGTTATGGTTGACGTCCATATGTCTTTACAATTGTATGGCGTATGTAACAGTTTTTAGATAGTTTTGTAGTTAACACAACCATTATCATTAACGTTTAGTGTGCCGAAATTTAACTGCTGCATATGAATTTTATCCACCATCTAGATATACTTGATAGAAGCACTTTATAAAAGTGTAAGCCAGTGGCGTAACATAAATACGGTCGGTCAAAAATAACCACGTCAGATAACATATATTGTACCCAAAAAGTATTAAAAGAGATCTAAAGACAGAAAATTCAGAACATGGGATAACAATTTACCGACGAGTCCAAAGAAAATAAAAAGGAAAAGTCAGAAGAAACATTAGAAGAACTTGAAAACTAGGAAGCCGAAAAAGCAGCAGCAAAAATAAGAAAACAGCACGATTTCCACAAAAACAACTAACAGAAAAAATACAACAACAGAAAAAGAAGTCTCAAAGTGGAAGAAATAGTTAAAAATCTTGAAACAGGAAATTAAAGAGAACGCCAGCAGGAATATGGAAAAAAAAGAATTCAAAAAGAACTAAGACGAAATTTAAAAACTAGAACAGATGGATAAAGAATGGTAAATGATAAAAACTGAAAATGAAGAGCTCAAAACAAGATTAGAAAAAATAGAAGAAAAACTCAAAGATCAAGATAAAGTAAGAAGGAAGTGTTAGCTTATTCTCCATTTTTAATACTTTTGACGAATCTCCAAAGGACAAAATACATATATGTAAAGTAAGTATGTGGTTTTTTCAAATTACGTACAAATCTTTTTGTCATTTAACACCAGGCGATTATTAGTCACTACGTCTATCTATGAAAATACCAATTTTGATGTGCCAAATTCATTTGTTGGTGCGGGGTATGTATGTATGTGTTAAAATACTCTAAATGCTTGGATGTAGTTTTTAATTAAACTATTAATATTTTCCGTGAATGTTGAGATTTCCTTTTTCTTACTAAGCACAAAAATTCAGTTTTTAAATGAGCAAGTTTTACAGTTTTTAAGAATAAGGAAAGTTTGTTCTGTGAATCAAGAGCTTTGATTGATTTAATGCAGAAAATTTGAGAAATGTTAAAGCCTATTGGAAATAGAAGAAGAAATAAGGACCTGGAGTGGGAGGGTTAGTAGTGTGCTGTGTGTTGCCAACCAAAAGATGAAATAAGAGAGGCAATTAAACTGCTGAAAAAATAGTTACAAAGTGGTATGGTGTTTTAAAAAAAAAGGAGGAAAATAAAAAAGAGGAAATTGCAGCGGGGAGAGGAACAAATAGAAAGAGGTGGCACAAAAAAGGTGAAATATGTTAGTAGTATTTGGAAAAGATATCGAAAAAAAGTAAATTTTCGATATGGAGCAGAGATATGGGATTGGGAGAAGTAGCAAAGATAAAGAAGGTTAATGAAAGGTATTGGAAACAGGAAGAATGTTGGAAGGAAATGAAGAGATATAGACTATATCATATATTCAAGGGAATAAGTGAAGAGGAGAAGTTGAAAGGATGGAGCGTAGAAGAGTATATAGTGAGAAAGGATGAGCACACGCAAATACATCAAAGATAAAGGAAGGAAGAAGTGCAGAATTAATTTCGAGTGTCAAACCAAGTTGAAAAGACTTTTAGGAGGAAATGAAAACAAAAGTTTTTGGAGCATGAAAAGAAATCGTACAAGATGCGCGGATAGTGTGCGCGAACTTCATGAATTTTATGTAGGAAGAATGGGAGGATTGATTGAATGAAGGGGTCAACGTTAAGGGGAGAAGGAGGTTAATAGAATGAAGATAAGAATGTTTAGTTATATAGCGAATGAAGAATTGCATTTTTTGTTTATGTAAGGACAAATAAATTATATCAAGTTGTGATCAACTGAAGCTATGCTACGTTGATGGTCACAAATAGTATCAGATGAATGACAGGCATAATTTTGAAGTAGGCCTTCACCAAATAAGTTTCCTAGAAAGTCAAATTCTCGCAGCATTCCAATTTGTATATCTAAGGTTGCCTCGTATGGGCAACGGTGTTACAAGAACGAAAGCACTAGTTAGTTACCTGAGGAAACAGACACTACATACGCTTGCAGAAAACTTTGAGCCTAATTGTGATAGGTCATTTGTGACAAACGTTTCATAATCAAAGATATATTTTTGTGTGTACGATTCCGATTCGTCCATGTAAATACGAGAAGTGTCAAGATTCTCAAACTCTACTGTTCTACATTGTTTAGATTCAGAACCAAACAAACCCACAGAAAATCTCCTGGAAGGATTTTAACTACAGTCTACAATGGACACTAACCTAATCTTGACCAAAATTTGTCATGGATCGCAACCTAATTGGGTCTAGTTAGCATGTTACTTACTCTAGCTGCCACCTCATTACTCAAAAGTACCACAACAGATGCAGTTTATAGCTGTAACTCAACCAATTAAAAATAATGTGACAATTTCAAGGTCAAATTGCGTTTGAACGTATTGAAAGTAAGCTTGAACTCCGTTCCATGATACAACGTTATCGAATTGGTTTCACGCATCCATGCTCACAGCGTTTTTTATGCACATCTATAGCGTGGTATCTTTCGAAAGATCTATCTCATTTGATAATCAATACTCAATCCATCTTCAAGGATTAATATACAAGAATTAAATGGGGCCTTCATCATTTCATCGAAGTAAAAATAAATTATATATTACAGGTATTTTCAATAGTTAAATGCAATTGTTTTCCTCATTACTTTTAGAGAAGAAATAAATTAAAGCTGTTAAATGCGTTTAAAAAAATTTAGAACGACGCAAACCATTATTTTTCAATTTTTTTTCCAATTTTATTGACTTTAATTTATCCTGTTACAACAATTTTTCAGTGTTTTATTTCAATATAAAAAAATGATTCGTTTTTTAACTACAGGAATAAAACCAGATTTTTCATGCTTCTAACACTAAAATTACTTTGCAAGTAACGTAACGTTGAATGCGATACTATTTATGTATATAACGTCAGCTATATTTTATAATTGGCAATTAGAAACAATAATTGTTAACTTTTAGTTACGCCAGTACCTTTTTTTTACACAAAAACTATCAATTGCATGCTCAGCTCTACGTGAGTTTGTTGTGTTATAATTTATAATTATATAAACAAAAGAAATTGCATGCTGCAACTCCATAATTTACAGTTCGTACGCAAATTGTATGCGACTTCCGATAATTACGTTTTTTTTTCAATTCATAACGTAAAAAATATATACGTCTTATCCCTAATTTTTTTTTGTTCAAAGACCTATTGAAACATAGGTTTGGTTAAGTTTTCCTTTTTGTGCGCCCCCATAAAAACCACTAAGGGTACAATGCGTAGGCCATAAAATCAATGAAATATTGTTACAGCTAGACCAGAAGAAGTGTACTGAATGGCTCGTGACAGCTGCCAAAGGAGATTATCAAGAATTAGCGAAATTAGCTGCGGACGAACCTCGCCTTGTTAAACTTAAGGTTAGTGTTCTAAAACGTATAAGATTTCATGCACATTATTATGCAACTGTAACTAATTCATTTGTTCGAAAATATTTGGTGGCGCCTAAAAAAATATTACTACTGATTTTAGTCTAGACAATATGACAAAGAATAAAACGATTTGTTCGATTGTCTTAAAAATGGGTAAAGGTTGAAAACGTATCAATTGGACGTCCGTTACCTGAGTTTTTGTTCTCGATAACTATCTTTTAAAACAATAGATGTTTTCTAGGATCGTTTTTTATATTGTCATTTTTGTCGTTTGCGAATTGTTTACTTAATTTATTTTTTAAAAATTTTGATATTTTCAGATCTTTCATTAATTTCAAAATGACAGCCGAGGGGAACAATAATGATCACTGTGTTTCAGTTAATTTTTTTATTTAAACAACTCGATATACGAACATTTATCGATCGTATTACAATCTGATCACATTCATTCATTTGCAGCTATCTATTTCATAGTCATCCGCGAAAGTGGTAATTGCGTTATGCTCTAGTTTGGATCAACCACTATATAGATTAGATATAACACAGGTCCCAACACACTGTCTTGCTGCACCCCTGCTTTAATTTATTTTATTTCTACCTCGGATTTAATCCTAAAGTATGTACTCGATATACAATTTAGTGTGTCGAAGTACGGTATATCAATTATTAAAGTAGATATCAACAAAAGGTATTAACAAAAATTATAGGTTGCTTCAAACTTCACATTTTAAAATTATTTTTGTATTTACAGGGTGCTACGTATTACCAGGGTGAACGAAACATAATTTTTTTTAAACGGGACACCCTATATATTATTTCAAATTTAGATTAAGGTCATATCCGCCGTACTTTGAATATAGGGTATTATTACTTTATACAGGATATTTCAAAAGTTATAGTCAATTGTATAGGAAAATCATGCTCATTTTAACCTCCTGTATATCCTAGACAAAACAACCTAATTATAATTCTTTTTTAAGCATAACTTTTGACATTGATACAGTGTTACGAGAAAGTGATATTTCTTTATTATTGCACCAATGGAATATAGGGAGAGCATATAACGCGACCACATGATTTTTCAATTTTTTCAAATGAATCACCCTGTATTTTATTCTAAAAGTGAAAATACATTTTGTGTTTTTTCCTTTTTAATTAGTACTCCCTATAGCTAAAATTGTTAATTTCTGAGATATTTTTAATTCAATAACAGATTTTTTTTTTGAATTTCTATTATAACAAGTTAGCCATGAACAAATAAAGTGTTACTTATTATTATAAAAACTTAAAAAATATTGGTTATTAGTACAAAATTCTTATAAAGTGAAGTCTTTTATAATAAATGTTTAAAAGGTCCACCAAAACATCAATGCAATATGAGTCGATCTCCAAATTCTCAACTGATATTTCTTAACATTAATACTTTGGAATACTCTTGTATTAATAATAACCACATTCTTTGACGAATGTTAAGCGGCACGTTTTCTAACAGTAATGGTAAATGATTTTCTAAAAAGTCCAAATAAATTTGACCATTCACTATTCCATCAAAAAAATGTGGTCCAATTACATGATCTCCAACTATACCACCCCAAACATTTAAAGACCACCTAGTTTGACCATAAGTTTCTATAAAATGAAGATTACTTGTCGAATAGTAATGGAAATTGTGTCTATTCACAGTTCCATATTTATGAAATGTGGCTTCGTCTCCAAAGAGGACAAAATCAAAGAAATTTGCCTGATTATGAATTTGTTGTTGACCTCATTTGCAAAATGCAACTCTTCTGGGATAGTCATCTTCAAGTAACTCTTGATGCAACTGGATATGGTATGGATGCATCTTATTTTTACGCAGTATTCTTCGGACAGACCTATCAGTAATATCATGATAACGCGAAATTTCACGTGTACTCACATGTGGATTATGACTAACTTCAAGCATCACGTTTAATTCGTTTTCTCCGTTAAGTACAGGTTTTGTCCTTTCCTTTTTTTCATAAACTACTGAACCCGTACGATTAAAATGATCTAGTAACCTTTCCAACGTTATTTTCTCGAGTTGTCTTCGTGCGGGATATTTCTCTTTGTAAATTCTTTGTGAATTCTCCTAGTACCCATATCATGACTGTTAATTCCTCAGGATAGTTCATTTCGAATAATATTTAAGTAGTTACAATTTAATAAACACTACACGATTTTAAAGAAGTTTGTAAAACGACAGGCCACTAACAATTACTGAATAATATACTGTCATTTGTTCACTGTTAACTTGATATTATAGAAATTTAAAAAAATCTCTTTTTGTTACTAAATTACAAATATATACAAAAATAATTTTAAAATGTAAAGTTTGAAGAGGCCTATAATTTTTGTAAACAACTTTTTTTTGATATCTTCTTTAATAACTGATATATCGTACTTCGACGCACCTTGTATACTATTCTAATAGTAGGGCATATTGTTGTGTCGGGATATATTCAGCTTATATTTGGGTTTTTCGTGTCACATTTTGTCAATTTCATGTTGTGGGAAGGCTGCTGAGCAGCCTTCTAAAGCCGAATTGATGGCTTAATCAAAATACATGTACTTCAATAATCATTTTCAGATTTTTTATTAGAATTTTTTCGAATAGATATGGGCCTGTAAAATGAAACCAATGTGAGATTGTTAACCCGTTTTTTGGATCATCATGACCTCTGCTATTTTCCGCATTCTATGAACATGCCTCAATTTGATGGAGATTTTATATGATATGTAATCTTTACTATCGATTTCATTAGAAGCTGGTTCAAAACTTCTCCAGCAAATAGATTAAATCAAATGGCCTTACTTGAATTGATATTTTTTATCTGATTAAGTTATTTTGAAGAGGCAATTATGATTTTCTTTAATTGGGGTTTAAGGAGCTAAGCAAATTGTTTAGCTTTGTTCTTGCGCAACCACCCACATTCACTTCTAATTTGAAGATGTTGCTGAGTGTCCCTCTAATCACTTAATCACTTGGCCGGCTTCTAGATTGACAAGTCCGTGCTGCTATCTTTTATCTGTTTACTAAGGTAAGTTCTAATTGATTCTTTCTTGATTCTTAAAATGTCTCTTTTCTGTTGCTGAGTAGTGTTATTTAAAAGTTTTATAAATTAGTGTTATACTTTGGTGCCATTTCTCGTTTTGTAAATAAGTTTTTGCATTTTTTTGGGGGTAGTTATTGCCTTTTCTTCTTTAGGAAATTTGATGAGTGTTGTCCTAAGCAGATTGCTGAATATTCTTAATAGGAACTCCACTTTTTCGTCCACTTTATCATTTGTTCTTACTGAAACTGCTAGATTGATGGAATTTTCAAGATCAGTTTTGAAATTGTGCCAGTCAGGATGATACGAAAATTATCTGAGTTCATATCCCAACCTTCTTCAACTTGAATGTAGTTCTTTACGCACTTATTTAATTGCAGTACGTTGGCTTTCCCCTTGAGAACGTCCACATTTTAATTCACTGATCAAAATTGATGTGTTTTGCATTGAAGTCATCCCCAATGATAAATCAGTTACTCTGACGATTTAAGAATTCTATGGCTTTTCTCCCAGAGCAATTTTATATGAAAATTTGTATTTTTATTTCAGTACTTGGTAACAATAGTAACAAAGAATTGAGTGAAGTAAAATTTTACACTGTTAACAACAAAACAAAAAAATATCCTTTTTTGAAGTCTTGTAAATACACCAAGTCAGAATCTAGACTTTGATGATGTTATAAATTAATCTACTTCTAGTAGTGTAGGCAATTTAGATGAAATAACGACGAATAGAAGAAAAAAGTTATAAAGTTCTGAAATTTTGGTTATAAACTTTCCAGTACGAACCCGAATACAGATCCGAAGAGTTCCCATTCCTTCGGGGGGAGCTTTATCCGCTTTTACCTAAAAAACGACCCCTAAACGTGACCTCACGACAATTTTTTGCGTTTTGTACGGAAACTGTATCTCTGACGAGAAAAAGTAATAGTACTTTTTAGATTCTCCATTAAATTTTCCACAAAAATTGTTATATATTTTTTTGCGTATCTCCCGCCCATCGGTCATAAATGACCTTTGAAAATAAGGATAGTTTTAAGGGCGAACGCAAAAATGTGCATTGCACCGCCTTTTGTGTCGATTATCTTGAAAAGTATTAGCGTGATTAAAAAAGGTATAGAAGAAAAATTGTAGAGCAGTGCTTTCTCTACAAGATCCATATTAGATAGAATATATTTTTTTGGAGACTGTATTAGTGGTAATATGATGATTTTTATACCTATGCATTCTGCACTTCGAGCACGTTTCCACACCACCCTTGAGGTAGAACTATCAGTGCGTTTTTTTAAGTGGTTTCCCCTGGAGGCGTATTCCACTAATGAAATATTTAATCAATTGCCTCTGAAAAATTTACACAATTCTGTCCATGACAATTAGAACACATTGTAGAGCAGTGCAGACTAACCTTTACACAGCTACATCGCTTTTCACAGCCCTTTTTACAGCCGCTAGATATGAGCTACAGGATTGAGGTTGGAGCTGGCGCTTGAGTCGTGAGCATTGGCATTAGAATGTTGTTAGTTTTTCTCCAACCCCATTCAGTTGCTCCCAAATTTCTTCCTTTCCACAAATGAATTTGATAAAAAACTTGATGTAAATGTTGTGTTACTGCAGCAGATGTAGGTGGTAGTTTAGACAAAATGACTGTGTTATTCGACTGACTAACTAGCTTATTAAATAAAATGAATCGATAATGATTTAAAGATGTTTTTTTTCGGAATGTCTTATATAGAGCAAGCGTAAATTTTTCCCCAACTCTTGTAATGCCTTCTTTTGCTGGATTATTGACCACTTCTTGTAAATCCTTTCGTATATTTATTAAGTTTACGCTCTGTGATTTTCCTTTGCCAAAAAAGGCAGAAGTGGTGTCGTAGTCACTAAACGCATGAGCAGATAATGGTACATTATATTATAAGTGAGAGAAATGCATCAATATATTCTCACGAGTTTTTGCAACTCGTAACGGATTGAAACTTAAATGAACGTCTGTCAAATCTTAAAACCAATTCTTTTCCTGGACTTGACCCCCTATCTCCCCTCTTCTTGAAAATGTGCGCCAAATCTGTTTCATATCCTCTTTCAAAAATAATTAATAAATCATTTTCACAATCATATGTCTCTCACAAATTGAAACTGGCAACGGTCGCCCCTATCTTCAAAAATGGAAACAAGTTGGATCCAAATAACTACCGTCCAATAAGCCTGATATCTGTCGTATGTAAGATAAGGAATCCATCATGTTTGAGTCGATGTATGAATTTCTGATGTCTGAAAAATTATATTAAGACCTACGGCTTATATTTTCCACTGTGTGATCAAGTGCTGTTTTGATTTCTTGATGTTTTGTAGTGCAGAGTAGGATACGGTACACACTATATACACGAATAAACAATTGAAACTTTATCTTCCTTTGTGAAAATGATGCACAAAAAAGACATTCTAAAATTACATTATTTTTTCAAATTTGGCACCTCATGTTTTTGCAAACCGTTGAGTTTAGGTTTACCTGAAACATACTTAGGGTATACGATGTAGAATCCAAAAATGTAATAAAAAAATAAGTGCGTTTATTTGAACAAATGTATTTGGTGGTCATTCAGGCCAAAAATCGGATTAATCAAGACCCTGACGGGACAAGGATTTGTAAACCAGAGAATCTTCAGAAGGAATTCGAACACCTCGAAAGATTGATGAGGTCCAAAAGATCGAGAGTACAGACACGACATTATTCCAACGGAGCAAAAAGTTTAAGCAGGTCAAAAGATCAAAGGATCAAACTTGATCCTCAAGAGATCGATGCTTACCAAGCTCAAAGGACATCGAGCAAACTGCCGTCTGAGACACATCGAGAAGTCAACGGTAGCAGATCATGGGCTTAGCAGTGGGGATCAGAGAAGTCATCGAGATCCACAAACATCCAGAAACTTCAACAGAAAGGAAGAAGGTCTGAGACTCAACCAGATCTGGAATCCAATCCTCAAGAACGCCTAAACGGTACCCTCTTCCTCAGAACCAGTATAAATACAAGCTGCGAAATAGAAACGTTGAAAACCATGGATACCACTTCGAACTTTTGAAAGTCGAAATATTGCATTTAATATACATGGTTTCTATAAATGATTGTCTCATCAGGTGAGAAAAATGCAAATTTGCCGTTTAAACTGATATTGAATTAGTTTATGCTAATGTAATCATCTGTCAGTTATTTCAACGTTCCCTTGTAATTATTATCACTAGTTGTAATTGTGTTCTTAGTCGTTTATCGTTAATTTTATTCACTTTATAGCAAACTTGATGAGACAATCATTTATAGAAACCCTGTATGTTAATGTACCTACGTACTTAAAACAATTATCTTTCACCCATTTCAGTGGGACCTGATCACAACGCCTACTCAAGAATTGATCATAACTCCCAACATGTGCATGTTGTCACAACTCCCAACTATTTTCACAACTACGTTTCTTTTTCATAACGCCCAACTTTGTCATACCTCCCAACCATACCACAACGCCTGCATTTATAGCAGTTTGGCAACCTTGCTTTTCACCCATAACTGGGTTTGTTAATAACATTACATGTTTTCATTTGATTGGGGTAAACGGTGTTGTTGGTAGATGTGATCGGGGGTGAACGAAGTTGGTTGATAGGTTACAGTTATAACAATTTTCTTTTTTTAAAGAATTGCATGTTTTTATGTGATTTGGGTGTTGTGACTAGGAGGTGTTATAAACAAACTAAGTTATGGGTGAAGAGCAAGGTTGTGATATACAAAGTTGGGCGTTATGAAAAAGAAACGTAGTTGAGAGTTGTGATCAATTTTGGAATTGGGCGTTATGAAAATTGGGAGTTGTGATATGGACTCATTTCAGTTTGATTTTTCTGTAGACAATGATGACATAGAAAAAATAAGAGTTATTATGCCAATATAGTTTTAACACAAGCTCCGTATACATTTAAATATCCAATTGAAATAGCCTTTAGTGTTGTTGGAAATAGCCACTACTTTATTCAAAAGATGGGAATGGTTTGGAGGACCAAAGGAAATTTGCACTTTGTCAGTAACTCTTTGTGTGTTTGCTACCCCAGATTCGCATAATTATGTCGCATTAGCGGTTTTTTGAAAATGCATTGGTATTATTTAAATTATCAATTATCTCAAAAGTGATCTATAGAAGCTGAAATTAACATTACCAAATGTTATAGAATCGATTATCACTATATACTCATTAAAAAAGCAAGTCAGGATGCAACAGACTATGAGTCTTCAAGGAACGACTAAACTAGATTTAGATTCGACATTTTTTTATTTTTAAGGACATCTGTTATAAACTAAGAAAATTGCCAACAGTTAACTGTAACTGTAACGGCATGTGTGTGTTACAGTGCAAAGCGCTATCTAACCGATAGCTTTAATGCTTGTAACACACGTTGCCGATAAAGCCAAGATAACTTGTACAGAAGTACACACGCAACAAAAGAACACCTGATGCAGCATGTCGCAAGATACACATTTTACTGATCTCTGTTATGTATTCTGTCGCACACAATATTAGAACAAGATTTTATCAAAAACAAGAGTCGTAACCTTACCTCTCTGAATGGGATATTCAGAACGCTCATAGACCATGAATCACGATAGTCAAATTTTAATATGTTTGTTGCAAGACTGATTAACTAGTCTAATGAGGGTTGGGATATATTCCATAGCACGCGAAAATGTTGCGTAGGAAAGGCATTTTGTTATCTTGAACTTCCTTGATTGTGCTTGATGTAAACAGAGTGCATTTCCTCGTTTATGTTGATTTGCCCGTTTTTTTTTGTCTTCGTCGATATTATAGTGATCGGTTTCAGCGGTTGTATTGTGTGTACTTGTTCCGATGTTGGTTTTAATTGCTGTTGCTTCTAGATTTTGTTGACTTGACTGTGTATTGGGAGTTTTATAACGTGATGAGCCTGTGCTGTTCGAGTGTGTGCTGAACACAGCCGATTTTTGTGTATATGTGTCTTTGTATTTATTGAGTTGGAGTTGAAGACAACTGTTGTCGTCTCCAAGGCTCAAATTAATGATGTTTGCTACTTGTGCGAGTTATAAAAAATAAAAGTTTGGTTAATAATTGATCCAGTTATTTGAAAACCGCTTGGTTCCAATTGGACTTTGGGTCCCTTGGAGAATATACTTAAAACTACTATAATGTACTCAGCGACCATTACAACAAATTTGCTGTAACTTTTATTACACGATTGCGTATGTAAGGTTTGTGATGTACATGATGTAAATTAGGAATTCTTTGTTAATACGTGATTATCAAAGTTTTTTTAATTACAACACGTAACACATGAACAATATATTACAAAAAACTTCCTGTTAAAAAATTCGTTGTATCGTTTCTTGTAAAAGTCAAATGAAATAACAGGAAAATCTTAATTTGTTGCAAAAACGAAAATCTGATATTTCAGGTGTAATTTTTTCTTATATCTAATCGTAGAAGGCAATTAACAAAGTTAAAAAAGGAACTAATCAATTATCGTGCGGCAAAGTGTCGTAAAGTGGCTTATGATTATGCTCACATTTCTTAATGACGTGTACTAACATTTAATTAAAATATTTGCTTATAATAGCAACAGTAAAAAAAGCTTAAAAAGACTGTGGTCCTTCGAACAGGATACTATTATTGTATTAATTTTTGTACAGCTAATTATTTGACATTAATTAATTGTTATTTTATAGTAAAGAATAATGCCAAAAATTTAATAGGCGGCGCCAAATATATTCAGTGACCGTTACACGATTTTATAGATTAAATTGTAATTTTTTTTCAACATCAAATCTAATAGGTACGTAAATGACGTAGACATTTAATAAGAAGTTAGTGCCGCTGAGTCATGTTTACTTTTACGTAATTAATTCTATTGGTTATAAACTAATTTAGAAAATGTAGTTTTTTTTTTTGGGTTGTGCCTTTAACTCGTGCAATCCGAGATTTCGATAAGATTTGTGTTATTGCAAGAACAGGAAAATAATAGGTTTAATAAAAAGTAAGAGTTAATTATAGTATGAAAGTCATATCTCATGAAATTATCGACGAATACACGTAGTTAATTCCGAATGCAAAAGTTCGTTAAAACATACCTATATACGTAATGAATCACACACAGGGGCCAAATAAAATAAATTAAATTTTTACCGGCCTGTTAAAAAGGCGATATCTCAGGCTCAGATATATCGCCCACCTTTACGAATGGGCTGTACCAACAATTTTGTAATTAAGACAATATATTATTGAATGTAATTAAAATCTATTTAGTACAGGCCATATCTGACTACTGGTAATAAATTTGCCAGCTTGTTATTTAAGGAATCAAAATGTATGATACGAGGTATTTTAAACTCAAAATTGACGACCCGAGTAAATTAGTGCAGTACCTTTTGATAACAACCGATATAAATGTTAGTCAATTTCGCACAAAAGGCAGAATCATTACCAATTACCCTTCTAACTATACAACTCTTTAAATTTTACGATTTGATTTTAGCTCGCCAGTTAATTCCTTTTTTCTGTGCTTTATCTCATAACGTTAATTAGTTCGTACGTTTTCAAAACCTTTTGGTTAATTCAATTAACTTTAGTAATTAGATGAAGTAAACTACCTTTCAAGTTAGCGTTTCTTTATAAATTTGTCAAATTTAATTGCTTGTTGTGGCACTAAAAAGGGAAAATTGTAATGAGTTCATTGTTCCACGGTTGTGGTTTCCTTTAAGCGAATGCAAAATACATAATTGCGGTGGTTTTGCGTTTATTGTTGCGAAATTATTTGGGGATGCGTACCCTAAGTTTTTATAACATTGTTAACAAACCTATTTTGAATTATATATGGAGTCGACTTTTTATCAAAATAAATATTTCTGTATACTATAGATATTACCGTAAGAAGTATCAAGTCTCTTGATTTATTTAGCCAATCATAGCTCATCTCGCACCCATCTTGTTTTTATTTTAATCATTTTCAACTTGTTTGTTTACCACTAATGGTCATTGAATTACCGCAGACCAATGATAATTGTACATTCACCAAAAACACCTACATACACATGTTTCGCCTTTTCGAGACTCATCAGTGGAAGGGCGCTCAAACTCGCAATTTATTAAAATTTTTAAAATATTTGTGATGTTTTGCGAACAGAAAGTTAATTTCCAAAATAAACAAAGAATCAACGAAATCGTATCATCAGTTCCAACCTAAATCCTTGAACCATTATCCCTTCACTGTGTTTGTTTATACACATGTATCTACGTTTACACAATTTTTAAATTGTTTCTTAGAATGATGTAAAACATTTATATTTTATAATTTTAATCTTTAACATAATTAATGATTTACATGTTAATTTTGTAGTTTATTAATTTGCATTTATAGCGCACATAGGTTCACCATTTTTAAGTGTGCTCTGTTGTATTTCTATGTTTACTTTTTAAATAGATTAGTTTAATCTCATTACTTTTATTGAATATGTTTACACACAATTTCATAAAATGGGAGTGAATTATTAACTTGTATATGATTCTGAAAAGAAATCATTCATTTTGTTGTTGAGGTTTTTATTTCCATTATTTATATTCCATTTCGGTTTTGTAAATTTGTAATGATTTTTTTGAAAAGAAATAGTTTTAGTAGGGGAAAAATTAAACTTGGAACTTAAATAAAGCTAATGAAAAAATAATTAATTTATTCTGTATGTTAACTATTTTTTAATTATAACGAAAACACATGGTATTTATGTTATAGAATCACGTAATAATAATCAAATCCCCCAAAAAATGTATTGCTCAAAAATATGTCCAAAAAAATCTATGAATTTGACGAAGCTGTAAAACGCACCCTGACTAATAACATCAGCACCTTTATCGACGCATGCGCAATTTATGTTTTAAAAAAAAATGTCATTTTGACTTTGATTGTTTCCTAGTGGCCAACTCCTAAACTAAGCATAAATTTAAATGGTAAATACAAATGAAAATGCAATACAGTACCTCCATAGAGTACCTCACGCTATATTCATATAAAGGTTGTGACGTCAATCAGAGAGTGTTCTGTGTATTTAGATAAATGCCGATACTTATGATTAGTTTTTCTACATAACAAGTAATTGCAAGTTCTTTAAAATTTATACATTTAATTTTAGGACTATTCTGGATGTTATTACAACATTTCAACGGTTTTTTATTCTTATTGTGAAGGTTTATCCCCCACTACTTTATTGAAAATAAATTATATTTATGAATCAATGTTCTAAATTTACTTGTCGGGTTGCGTATAGTACTTTTGTAGTATCGTGCCAATTGTCCAAATTTAACTTATGTGTAAAAAGATGCCCTCCTTTCTAATTTTGCAATCAAAAATAAAGGTCCACTTTGAAAAAACAATACAGGGTGTCAATTTGAAAACTTTTAATGAAAACATATGGTAAAATAAGAGAACTGGGAAACACCATTTAGCACAAATGTAGGAGGAACCGGAACCATCATACCTCAGTTAGGGGGTGGCTCATCCCTACTTGAAAATTTCAAATGGCACCACCTCACTTGTAGCACCTTAAATTATGGAACTGAATGAGTAGTTTTCATCTCCACAAGAGTATTTTTCTATCTAATACAGATCCTTACAAAAACCCAATTTAACAAACGGCGCGAAACGCAGTCGAGCGCTGTATGTGAGCGAGTCCTTATACCATTTTCCATTTGGAGTTGTCTAATTGAACTAAAATTTACATTTTCACTGTTTTCAATTAACCACTTACTCGTTGTGAGTGCTGATGAACCTCCTTAAGCTGTTTTTGAAAAAACTGGGTTATATTCTATTCTTTCGGTCCATTTCCGTCAACTTATTTCATCTCTAAAATAATACGTTTCTTTCATGCTAACTCAAAGGCAGATATGTGAAAACATTTTTTCTGTAGACCTTCTAGACTTGCTTTGTCCTATGCATTTGCCATCAGTTGAATATTTCTTGAAGAAGAAAAAGCTTGCGAACTAACTAACCGTTTATTGGCATGTTGTTGTAGACTTTTGTGTTACGCATCTCTTGCTCTTTTTTGTTCCATATTGTTTTTACACATGATTCCTTATAATCTTGGCCATTCTTCTTTTTTATGTTGAATTCCCAGTCTTGAAGAATGTTAGCAATCTGTTCTGTGGATGTAGCAACCAACAATTGATATTTTCTTTCATCACAGAATTTGCGAAATTGGACCCATATAAACGGCCGAGTTTTTATGTAAGGTATTCCTTCTCTGATAACATTTTGAATTAACAAAACAAACTTTAAATGCCTTGTTCATATTAAGATTAGATTCTCATTACCACAACAATTCGAAATCAAGCTTATCAACGACTTGTGTACTTACTGTCATTTTCAATAGTATTAAGACGTAGAAGTAACGTTGGTTTTGTGTCGCTTTAGACCTAGACCATTTTGGAACCCGTCACAGTGAATGTCTAGATAAAACTATAATCTGTTTTTATTGATCTTTTTATATTTGTTATATTCTGCCCATGTATATTTCTTTCTTTCGGATTTTCAACGAAATCAAAAAAAACTAACGATTTTTGCTTCAACTTGCTAGAGCATGTCTTATTCATTGGACATCCATTCTTTGGGTATACAATTTCGCACAACTCCATTACTTTTTCATATGACCAGCACTGGGAATTGATGACGATTATCTTAAACACGTTTGCAATGTTTTATTGTTTCTTTTTTCATCGGTTAAAATATAGTAAAACGATTTTCTTTTGATCATTTACTGGTTTTTAAGCTTTTTCATTTTATGAAACTAGAACATCTTTCAGGAAAAGTTTCGATTGAATCTGCTATATAATTAAAAAGGTACCTTCTCTTATGTTGTTATGTCTACTAAATTGAACTTCCTCCAGTCTATCCAAAATCACGTTCATTTTCCAAATATTGATTCAAATTTCACACTGAATTAACCATGGGAACACAAATGGGCGTCAATACATTTTTTGACTTACAATATAATAAGATGTATTCAAGTTTGTAGTGCATGAACTAGAATTCGAAAATAGATATTTGGACCCAACAGTGATTTTGTTTACTTGGACCATACGCTAAATTTGGTCGTATTGTTTACTGACGCTTAAAGTATAATTACAAGATACATCGATGGAAACAGTCCCCGGAAATTTTATTAAAAGCTTCTAAACACTTTTTTTCTCACCAATTTTAGTTAGTTAAAAAAACATTTCTGTACCCAATTTACTAAAATAAATAAAAACTCTTGTATACGGTTCCTTATGCTAAAGTTTTAGCAAATTGCACAAAAAAAGACATTTACAGTAAAGTTAGTAGGTAGTAAAGAAGAGGTAGTGTAGTGCTGAAAAATCTGGACAAGTCAGGGCTTTGTTTTTTAGACAAAGCTCCCACTTGGAGAACACTACTACCTTTCTAGTTGGTTTAGGATTTTTTGATTGGAATTTCTTTGTACCTTTCGCTAACAAGAGTGATCATCTTCTTCAGGAAGTCCTTCAATCTCCGATGTTAGATTTAGATTGATGATTTCTACTTTGCAGCCGGGTCTTACATCGCGCCGGTGAAATGTACTTTCGGGTATTCTTGAGGATCTAGATCTGCTTGAGAGTATCTTGCGACCTTTATTGATAAGGTATTATGTGCTGAATTCTACTGCTGACTTCTCAATGTGTCCCAGACGGCATTTCGCTTTAAGCCTAGTTCCCATTTATCTCGTAGTGGTTCCTACGTAAGGTATACGTCACAACATGAAGGTATACGAGAAATCCCGGCTGCTAAGAGAAGGTCTTGTTCGTCCTTTGTTGATCTGATTGTCTGTTGAATCTTCTTGATCGGTTTCGTGTCTTTTTGGTATTGTTCTTATGTGGTTTGTGGGTTTGTATACCCGTGGACGGTAGTGGGTCGACTGTCGGATTCCGGTGTTCTCGATCTTTTGGACCTCATTGATCTTTCGCACTCTTTCCTGGTATATCCGGTATTGTCAAAAGCAACTCTCAGGTGTTCGAGTTCTCCTAAAGATTCACTGTTTCACAAATCCTTCGAGCTTGTTCCTTTTTCATTTTTCTTTGTGATTTTTTCATGAGTCGTTTTTTTTTAAATCAGTGATTGCAATGAAATTCTTGAATTGTTCTGCGTTTTTTTTTCATTTTGACTCATTTTCAGTATCGATTGAAAATCAAAATTGACAGTGTCTAAGAACAAATAAATACATTTTATTCCTTCTTTTACCGAAGTTTTTGTCGAAGCATAATTATTTTAATATGTAAATGTACAAACTTATAGAAATTTTGAATAGTTTGTTTTTAATTAAACTTCGCATAATTTTTGAGTCGTTCGATGAATGTAGACTTAAATTATAGGAGTAGTTGTTTTCTATTATCGCTTGTCCCTTCTAACACCTTTAGGTTTAATATGATTATACACACAGCTATATTCATGCATAAGGGGTTACATGTCTGTATATTCCCAAGGGAGGCCCGAGTTAGTTGATTGCCGGACCGTGTTTCATTAACGAACCTTGTACGAATATCGATAGTACTATCGGTCTGTTAGGACATGTGTAAATTAACGAATGTCCTGCATGTGAGCTTCCGGAATCAGCTATCAGGTGTGCTTTTGGTAAACGCTCGTTTTTTTTTCTCTAAGCTCAAATTTTCCCAAGATAAATAGAACACGTGCATTTAAAACCTATTACTTTAATTTATTTTCGTTTTTAAGGGGTAACAGTTAATGAATAAATAATGAGGCAACGTCAAAGTAATGAAATTTCCCGTTTTATTTACCCGTCACGTTCACGAATAAGAAAAATTTTCTTTTGAACACAGACGCGGGTTCCTTTTTCAAATTTTGTTTATTACACAAGCAGAAGGACCACCTAACAAAAACAAGCGTTTTGCGTATCCGACCAATTATTTCTAACATGAGGTGTTATTAAAGCCGCTACTCGTATTTCAGCAGTAATGAGGCAACACTGGTAGTCTGACGGGAAGGGAAGGTATGAAGCTTAAGCGGTCATCCACTCCCGTCAACTGCTTAAAAAAAGCACACACGACTCTAAGAATAAAAAAGTAAACTTTGACCTGGTTGTGTTTAAATTTCCGAAGATTTGCATATTAATTTGCCGATGTAAAATAGCGAACGTCTGGTAATTGATATCGCAAAATTCTCATACCAAAGAAATCAGCATGTGAAAGTGGTATTGCTCGTGGATGTTTATGAGCGTGTTTCTTATATGTGTGTTGATGCTACCGTGTTGTGCGTAGACCACCCGCAGTTACTTGACAACTTGAATAGAATCTATTGCAAGTACGATTTGGCACGTTTGCAGGCGCTAATTATTCCAGTAAATTTTAAATTATATCGATCATTTATTTTAAACGTTTTATCTGATTGTTGTAATTTATTGCCAAGATGCTAATAGACCAAGGCTGGTTAATATAAGTAAGACGTAAGGCTTTTTCGCACGTACGACACGTGCAATAATTCCTTTGGTTTTTTAATGAAAAAAAAATTGGTTAATATACGTATTTTAAATCGGTTATGGTAATTTTTTATGCTACAAAAAAAATTATTTATTATTTTCCATTTTTTACTATACATTTTATCAATAAGATCGGGAGTTACGTGACGGTTTCTAAATTAAAAATTTTACTTTTTCATTTTTTCTGATGAATTAGAGTAAGTCCCTTATAAAGAAGTGAAAAAAAGTTTCGCTGGAAACCGGCCGTATGGAAACACGATAGGTATCTAAAATGCCACTGGTCCGATTTTTATGAATTTTAGAATATGAAGGTTTTGGGTGTAATCCGTCGATCCAAAAGGGCCTTTAAAGTTCCTCTGAACTCAAATGACATTATCAAAATAACTTTTTTATAAGAATACGAGAAAAACAATACTTTCATGAAAATGCTCGAATAGCCTTATATGAGGACAATTTATGAACTACGACTCTGTTTTTACAGTTTTTTTGGGGATTGTTTAATAAATCGTATATAAGATTCTGTTAGATAACCGTTTCTTTAACCGTAATACTAAATTTAATTTAAAAAACTCAAAATAGAGCCGTAGAATTTTTTAAATGTAATTTTTTCATTCAGTCGTTTCTACATATTTATTTTCTGCAGTGCAAGGTTGTTTTGCTGGTGCTTTGTGATATCAACGACACTCACAAGTAAGTGACCTCCAGGTCAAAAATTTGTGCGATAAGTTGTTTAATCGACGCATATACTTAGTATTTTATTAGTCATTTTAATAAAAGCCATATGGCTTACTATCAAAATGTCCTGCTCCATTATAATCATTTTAATTATTATAATAATCGAGAACTAGAGCCATTGCAGGCTGAAGAAATTATACCGGGGACGATTCATTCACCAGGGTATCCATAACTAAATGTCAGCTAACTATGCATTACACTACAAGTCCATCGCAACCACCACCAGTTACTTCTGCGCTAATCTCAGGTGCAAATCGATTATGTAGTATATAGTATATAAATTGTTTTTGTCAAAGTCGCCTGGATAAATCTGAGAAAAACTGACAATATTGTTAAATGCATTTCAAATTTCAATTCAATTTTAATTCCAAATATCTCGAAAATGGTTACATTTACAGACTTCAAACAAGTATGACTTTTTTATGCACAGAATCATAATTTTAAGAAAAACTAGCCCAAAAATAAACACAAAAAAATATGTGTGTTTAAATAAAATTTTGGACGCATTTGTGGCGCCATCTTACGAGTACAGTAAAATTATGGTCAAATTTCAATTTGCAACACCAAAAAACCCCACTATGCAAAATTTTGTCAAAATATCTCAAGTACTTTTCAATTAAATAAGAAAAAACTAAATTAATTTTTCACCCTGTATCTTAGTAAATATCCAGTTTTCAAGTATGGTTAATATAAAAAATCTCATTGTTTTCGTCTAAGGAATCTTATATTAAAATATGTCCAATTAGTTCTCGGACATCCTGTATATTGAGTTATAAATTTGTTCTTTCGCGACAATGCTAAGAACAACTAGAACAACGTAGAACAGTATTGAATTTTTCGATATTTACAAAAAAGGGGTGTTTTTTTTTTAATTCGGAGCTTATAGTTTGAGTTATGGATTTGTTCTTTTGGAAAAATTTTCAGAACAACTAGAACAACCTAGAACTGTATCAAAATTTTAAATTTTTGAAAAAAGGGGGTGCCAGCTCCAAAACCTTTTTAATTTTTAAGCTTATATATTGAGTTATGGATTTGTTCTTTTGGAACAATGTTCAGAACAACTAGAACAACGTAAAACTGTCCCAATATTTTAGATTTTTGAAAAAAGAGGTGCCAACTCAAAAAGTAGTTTTTTTTTGTTTTATTCAAAAACTATTCGATTTGAAAGATTGTTACTTTGGAACAATATAGAACAATCTGTAACAACTTTTAAAATTAAAAATTTTGAGAAATATGGTGCTAACTTCACGGACGTGAAGAAGCCAGCTTCTATATTCGTATCAGGGGTCAAATTCATTCCATCTCTTTTTGAGCTCTTGGAAAGTGTAGCTGAAAATGAGTACAAAATCAAAGTACTTTACAATGACGAGGTAAAGATACTGCCCAAATCATCTGAAAAATTTACATCGATAACTAAAGCCCTCACTGAGAAGAACGCGAAATTCCATACTTATAAACAGAAGCAATCTCGAAGTTTCAAAGTAGTTTTACGCAATGTGCACCCCTCTACTAACCCAGAAACCATCAGGGCCTCGACTGAAACACTCCGTCATACAATTACAAATATTTTCAACATATATATGCTACAGATCAAGGTATTAAGAAGCTACTACCACTGTTCTATGTTGAACTCAAACCGGCGTTAAATAACAAGGACATATACAATATCAATAAACTCTTAAACTCGATTGTAAAATTTGAACCTCCATGACCTAAGGAAGATATAATGATGTGTTAGATGCCAAAGGCTAGGCCACACAAAAAACTTCAGTAATATAATTCCACGCTGTGTTAAATGAGCAGGTAATCACCACACTACACAGTGTTCCTGTGAAACTTGAAGTGCTGATCTCAAATGTACTCTTTGCGATGACAACCACTCTACCAATTACAAAGGTGGCTCCGTATACAAAGAACAGCAACAAAAAACCTTTCCACCGCCCAGAGAGAGACAATTTTACAGAAGAAATTCGATACTAACCCAACCAGGTAATTCATATGCCCAAATTGTTCGAAATAACCCTCAACAAACCCAAGCGGCAAACAACACACATCAGCAGCAAATTATCTCACTGCAAGCACCTCAACCACCAAATGACATGCAAAAACTTAAACATTAATCTAATGGAACAGATGTCAACTACGCATGTCTCAAAGCTTTCGTAAATGAACCAGTTCTTTAAAATCGCTGAATGGAACGCCAATGGGCTACAACAACAGGCACTTGAAATTCAAACGTTCATACAACAACATCAGATTTATGTGATGCTAATCTCAGAAGCCAAATCTACCGACAGAAGTTACCTGAAAATTCATAACTCCTCAACTTATGTTACTCTACACCCTGACGGAACAGCACATGTTGGTACATCCGTTATCATTAGAAACACGATTCGACATTATCAATTAAATAAATTCTGTGAACATATTCAAGCGACTTCAGTTTTAATCGAAGACCGGGCAGGTACTTTTACTCTATCAGCAGTCTATTGCCCACCACGGCATGCTAATAAACGAGCTCACTACGAGCATTATTTCAACGTACTGGGCAATCGTTTTATTGCGGCAGGTGATTACAATTGCTAAGAACACACAATGGAGTTCCACATTAACTACTACTTAAGGACGAAAATTGCTGAAAGCCATAACAACAAACAACTTAGATTTTATGTCAACTGGGGAACCAACTTATTGGCCCACCGATCTCAGTAAATTTCCAGACCTCCTGGATTTCTGCATTCTAAAAAACATTAATTCTAACTACTGTATGTTAAATCCTGCCGTGACTTACCCTCCGACCACACCCCGATTTTGCTCACTTTTGGGACACAAGCTATACACCCTTCCTCTGTAACCTAAAAACTGATTGGGACTACTACAAAAGCAAGATAGAAGAATTACTACTGCTTGAAATACAAACAGAAACGGAAGAGGACAAATCTTCAGTAGAACACTTTAACCATGTTGTGCAAGTAGTAGCCTGGGAAGTAACTCCGATAGAGAACGAAGTCACAAGAATAAATGATAGGCCCAATTCTCGTCAAAAAGAAAATTGCACAAAAAAGGAAGCTGAGGAAGCGATGGCAACTTACCAGGGCGCCAACTGACAAACTAAACTACAACAGAGCGACAGCCGAACTTAAAAGGTTTCTTTACCAACTAAAATATCAATCAATTCAGCAATATCTTGAAAATCTGTTCCCAACTGGTGCTACTGACTATTCCCTGTGGAAGGCTACAACAAAACTTAAAAGACATACACAGTTCATTCCACCTCTCAGGAAGGAAGACGGAACAAGAGCGAGAAGGACCCCTGATAAGGCCTTGCTGTTCGCTAACCATTTGCAAAAAGTATTCGAAATCCAGGAAGTTCTTAGCGGCTCGATTTTACTTTATCAAGTAAATCATTCAAACTTAAAGAAACAAGCCGAGTTATTCAAAGTTTAAAATGTAAAAATTACCCGGCTACGATCTAATTACTGATAAAATTTTGAAGGATCTTCCTGCTAAAGGCATCATATTCTTGACCAAGCTACGAGGGGATGCTGAAAAGTTTTTGGCTTTACACAGAAAGAAACGTGCTAGCGAAATATGGTACACGTTTTATTCAACGTATTCCCCCAACAAGCTAACACACTTAGTACAACGCTTCTCCAGTTTTCGTAACCCGTCCAAATAAAATTGGGACGGTTGCCCCTCGAAAAACGCCGCCGTAGCTGCGATGACTTCCTCATTAGAATCAAACTTGGTGCCCCTCAGGTGTTTCTTCAGTTGTGGAAAGAGGTGATAGTCTGATGGGAATACGGCGCGTGGTTCAACAATTCAAAGCCAATTTCGTCGATTTTTGCTAGGATGCGGCAGGCGGTATGGGAAGGCGCATTATCCTGCAAAAACAAGACCCCCGGCGTTTCTGCTTCAACGCCTCTTTGAATTTGTCCAATAGAGACATGTAGTAATCGGCGTGCACCCCTTTGGCAAATAATCCAGTAGGTGTAAGTGCCGCCATCTTTGCTTTGTTACTGCGTGGAATGAAACCTCTCCGACGTACGCATTTATTACTTCGCATGCGGGCTACTAAATAGTTAAATAGGCTGTGGTATTGTTTATACGGGTCTCATTTACGTGATTAGCAGCAAAGCCAGGAACTTTTCAGCACCCCCTCGTATATGTGCCTAATGAAGTAATCATAAAATAAGTTCTGTTAGTGAAATTATCACAGACATAAGTGCAACAAGTAATCTAAGTATATACATCAGACATCTTGAGCTAGAACAATTCGTTACAAGAAAGCCCCATAGTTTGAGGTTAACACTATGGGTGATTGCTACATTAGGCAGTCACCTGCATGTCATGTTTTCATAATTTAGACACATTTACTGAATTCTCTAAAAAAAATTTTTTCATTGTAATCAAAACTCGAAAAAACGTTTTTTTTTTAAATACAAACACAAAATCGTCCTTCAAAATTGCATTAACATCAAAGCACTCTGCATATACCTGAACTGTGTTAGGAGCCGCGGGGTGCTTATATTTAATAACCAGTTTGAATACGAATACGAATTACCTTTAAAATAAATAATAAACATATAAGTTTTGAAAAAAATTACAGTATATATGGTTAGAGAGATAATGTCGCTGCATTGTCATTAAAAACATTTTTTTTAATTAACTTTTATTTTCAATTTTAATGCAATTATAAAGCTTTTCTACGTAATTTAGAATTTTGGAGGTGATTATGAACATAGATTGTCGTCTTCTATAATGCAAATTTATAATGACAGCACTTCCGGTCACAAAGGATTTTATTGCAAACGAAACAGACTATATATTTGAACATATTCAAACTCATACAGTAATTTTTTTGTAACATCACTAACACAACTTTCGTTTAAACTATTTTTATGCCTACCGTTTCATATTTTCTTTCCGTTCTAAAGGTGCATAGAAAAATAGGGCGATTTATTTATTAATGTCGGTAATAATCACCAAATTTTGATCTTCTTACAAGAACATGCTTTATGAGTCCAATCCTTGCACTATCAGCATTCCATCTAGTCTTCTTTCTTAAAATCAAATTTATTGGACCTTTTCCAAATTTAACAAAATGATTTGGTTCTTTTTTATTTATTTCTTATATTCCCTCTCTATTTCTTTTCTCTTTCTTTATTCTACCGATCTCCTTTCTACTACTTCTCTCATCTATTCTGCCCCTTCTTCCCTTCCTCAGTAGTGTTCCCCACGCTCTTTCTTCAATTATTATTTCGCAACAATCTTTTCAGATGCTATATATTTTCCCATCCTTGTCCACGCATTCTGCACATTCTCTCTTCATCTGTCCTGCAATACTTGTTAACATTTTTTTCATTTCCTAACCTAAACTTGGCTATCATAGTCTTCTCTCTCATCATTTTCTCCTCACTTAAAAATCTTGGAATTCTATCTATTCTGAAATCGTTGTACTGGTTATTATAAATTCCTATACTAATTCTCGTTCTTCTTTCTTGCATCTGATTGTCTTTTATTCCCTTATTTCATATTTCTTTACTCTAATTTCAATGCTCTATTTCCTTTTTGTATCCCTATATTTTCTAGTTTTAACGCTTCTTCTATTAGGTATACTAGAGATCTTTCAACCCCATATCTCCGCTTCGTAAATTATCAAGCGTTTTACCAATTAACTAATTATCAATACTGTGCTAATATTCTGTTTTCTTTGTGTTGTAACTCTTTTATTTGATTTTTATCTTCATTATCAAATCGGATGTTGTATTCCACATACTTAAATATATCCATTTTCTGTACTCAAAACCATTTCACTTCTTTTTCTGTTCCCTTTTTTCTTGCTAAACTTTATAGTTTTTACTAAGTAAACGTCAACAGTTAACTGTAAGGACTTGGTGCGTTAAAGTGCACGGCGTCATCTAAGCGATGGTTTTAATGCTTAAAACCATGGCGCCGTGCACAAGTCCTTACAGTTAACTGTTGGCATTTACTTAGTTTATACTATTACACGTGTCCATTTTAACACGAGATCTCGCAAGACACACAATTTATTTATAGTTTTTGTTTTTCCCGCATTTTCTCTATTTTCTTTCTCTCTAAATACTTCTTCTATACTCTTAGACATTTATTATTTCTTTTTCCTTCGATGTCTATGAAACCTTTTCTTCTTCCATTTCTGTTTCCTTGTTAACTACATGTTTTAAAATAAATATTCTCTATGATCGTCTCCCTTTCTTTCTAGGCATTCAGGTAATATCTTTCCTCTTCCAACCTTGATCTTAAAATTTCAGCATATAGTTTATATCCCAAGTTCAAGACACCACCTTCTTTACGTCATTCTTATTCCCTCCCTTACATATTTGGCATATTATACTTTCCGTTTCCCCTTTTTTTTAAGGTTTCTTCAACTCTTCTAAATCTCAATTCTAATATTTCTTTATTTTCTTTTTTATTCGGTTTCTCGTCTTTTCTATTTATCAAACTTTGCTTTTGTTGTATTTCTTTTTCTAAACCTTCTCTCTTCTTCTGTTTCCTTCATTTTTTCCAGTATTCTCTGTACTTCATCTTTCTCCTCTTTTGAAATACCTTGTGACTCATCCAGCTTCTCTTTATAACAGCCTGTATTTTCTGCAGTTCATACTTTTTCTTCTCTCTACTCTTCCTTTACTTCCTCCTCTTCTACTTTTTTCTCTTGTTCTCATCCTCCACATTTCCTGATGGTTTGATTCTTTCTCATCTCCTATCTTTAGATTATTTCCATCCTTACTTTTTTTATTTAAAATTAATGCATATTTTACTCCTCTTTCACCTACAAGGGTGTAATCTCATTTTCCAACTACTTTCAGTATGCTTTCTTTATTTTCCTTTCTTACTCCTATTAACATTCATACCTTCGCTATTCCCATATTTTTTTCTGTTTCAGCAGACTGAATTCCTCCGGCACCCTTTCCTTACAACTGCTCCAGCTTTTTCTCTCCATCCATGTTTGTACTATGATTTAAAAAAAAATTATATGCTTCAAAAGCTCATCTCCTATCTCTTTTTATGTCTCTTGTTTTCTTGATTTTTTCTGTAACTGCAACTTCTCTATTCCTTCCATTTTATCTCTTTTATCCCATATTGCTGTCATTTTAATTATATAACCTCAACTACCAACCATTGTCTATTTTTCTTTTGTAGCGATTCACCTTTTACTTCAAGCTATCAACTTTTTCTAATCTGTTGCGTTTATCATCTAGCATCTCATTTTTTTTCCCTTTTTTTTGCGCAAATATTTTTTTCTTATCTATTTTCTACAGTTCAAACTTCTCTTTCTCCTCATGTTTCTTTTTTCTCTTCTTCTACTTCCTTCTCTTGTTCTCCTATCATGTTCACCTCCATTGGCTAATGGTTTGATTCTTTCGCATCTCAAATCTTCAGATTGTTGTATGCTTGTTTTTTTATTTAAAATTACATCATCTATTACGGGTCCTCCTCTTTCATCTGCAAATGTGTACTTCTCCTCTTTCACCTACTTCCATTATCCCTTCCTTCTATTCTAATTTCTTTCCCTTCCTTTTATCGTACCCATTTTCTTATAGCGCGCTCCTTTTCTATCCACCTTCTTTCCTCTACCTCCACCCACATTTTTACGTATTTTATTTTCGACCTCTTCACCGCTTTATCAATTTTTTACTTCTATTCTTATATTCGTTTCACTTTCGCTTTCTTTTTTAGATACGTCTTTGTTTACAAGTACAGGGTGTTTTCAAACTTATGCGAAAAAATGTAGGAACTGATTCCTCATCGAAAATTAAGTGGATTCCTTCCTATACTCATCATTTGCTAAGATACACTTCGGGGCTATTTCCTCACAGAAGTAAATGTAAATTTTAAAATGAATTTTTATTTGAGTAGCGACCTGCCATTTTATTTTTTACTTGAATACTATTAACTTTGAAGAAAAAACTAAAGGTATAAAAAGTTTTAAATGATGCAGCATGTAATGCAAAAAAGTATTGAAAAAAATATTAAGGAGGGTTGTTAATTTTATCTCCCTACAACCCTTTATTTATTTTTTATATATTATAATCCCTTTTATTTAAGGAAATTTGTCTTCCGAACTTTCGATTTTTTTCTTTGGCTAGCGAATAACTCTTGTCTATAAGAGGGTTGAGATGCATAAAACAACCATCGAAAAATAACTATTTTCTATAGAAATAACATACTACGTTCAAACAATAAATCTGGAATGAGAAATTATGATACTTCACCCCTGGCGTAATAGATTTTCAGTTTTTTTAAATATGTGTTTTTTTTTTTAAAATTACGTGATAATGTACTCTTCAAAATATGCATTTAATTGCATGAAAACACAATTTTAACACATTAATTGATTTATTCTGAAATAAAGTATGTATACAGTTAAACATTTAAACAATCGTTTTTAAAAAACTATGGTCAGACATAAAGTCCTTTTCCTCAAGTTCCTCAAACATCTTTTGCATTTAGCATCTAGCTTCTTATTGATGTTTCTTATTTACTATTTCATTTCTCTCATCTTGTTGGTTTACTATAATTTCTTAAACATTTTGTTTTTCATCTCGTCCTTTTAATTTCTTGCCCCTTCTCCTCATTCTTCTCTTTGTCTTTCCTCGCCCTATTTTTGGTCATCTTATTATTTTATTTTATTTATTTAAATATCTTATAATATTCCTCTTCATTATAATATTCTCATCCTTGTCTCCGTAAAAAATCTCTTTGTTTCTGACATCCAAATTACCTTTGCCCTTCTAAGTAATCTTATTTACTTGGGTACAGATTTGCTACGGGAAGTAGCGGACTTTTCGATTAGGCAGAATATTTACAAAACATTACTTATACACAATGTTTATTTAAACAATGTTTTGATCCGATGCTTAATTAATTTTTGAGTTGCGCAGTTCTCACTTGACTTTTATTTAACAATATCTGTAAGAATAATATTTACACAAAAAATTTAAAAAAAAAAATTTTCTAGGTTTTAATTCCAGTCTTAAAACGTGTTCAAGGGAACGAGCGTGCGATTTGGTTTCGAACAAAGGGACCTCTACTGACCCGCTCCGTCTTAAGAGTTATACTTTTTAAACAATAAGGTATATTTAAACAAGTTGAAACATATAATTATACTTTGCATATTACAAAAAATAACTCGCAATTTGTAAATGTAACGTAGGTGTTGGTGTTTGTCAAAATTAACATGTTCGTTTTGAAAACTTGCTGATTATACGACGGAAAGTCCACTCGGTACTCAAGAGTAATAAAACGTTTGAAATAGAACTTGTAATACCTTGTCGTAAAATTTAAGACTTGCTCTTTCGTCGCAAAGAATTATACCGGTAATTTGTTAGGAGACAACGACTCCAGCCATCCTGAATATGTACCGTCCCAATGTCAGAAACAAATCAACAAGTATTTCCGGCCTCACCGTAAAATCACGGTTGTAACTTTGTCGTTAAAACCAAAATACCTATGTTGCGTTAGTTCAAGACGTTATAAATCACTTTGTAAGTTTTATTCATAAAACTTTTCAGCTGTAAATATTTTGAAAATGAAAAGCATTCAATTTGTCCCTTACTTTCATATATAAAAGACATAAAAGATGCATAAAAGATACGTGTACATCGTATAAAAAACTTGACGAAATTTACCTGGAAAAAAGCGCCCAAAGATTTAAAGACCACTAAAAGTATTTCCTCGTTTACTAAAAGTGAAACTTAGTGGTTTATGATTCCACTTGAACCTGCTTTAATTGCCTGGTTTATTAGAGACGTCTCGTGTCCTGTGAGGTCAGGATGGCCGTTATCATTGTAATCTAAGCAGGCTGTGGCGCCTATTCCGACCGACCAGCAGATTTTGGGTTATGTTGGTCAAGTCTAGACAAACATTAACAATTTATCGTACCTTTAAGTTTGTGGTTTTTTTTTGCTACCGGTGTCACATTTCACATTATTAATATATGTTTGTTTGCTATTCTTAAATGTCACAATTATCTTAGTTTAACTGTTAGCGGTTGCTAGAAGTATTAATCATGATTTTGAAGAACGTTGTGGGAACGTTTTTTTTTTTCATTGAATTTGTTAATGTCTTTTGGTAGATAGAGGTGACGTTTTTACGTTATTAATTTATTTTAATCAACGACATTAACTTGTGGTATTGTAACCATTATTATGAGTTTACTGAAACAGTGGTATTTTTAATGTGGAAATCGTGTGTTTGAATTTCATTTTTTCCTTTCCTGGTTTCTAAGGCGTCGCTGAATTTTGAAAAATTTAATGAACCACAAGTTATGCACATTTTCATTTTCGACTTTTGTAGATCTTTTGCAGAGATGACAGTTTCGAAAATATTTATTCAATTTAAAAGTGGATTTTTCGACAGTTAGTGTTAAAAATCGCATGCCTTAAATTACGCAAGAGATTTGTACAATTGCATATCACTGGACAGCTGTTTTGTCATTTTGGGACTCTTCAGGAGCGATAGCAAGTTGCACCTTTCGACTAAATCTCAATGGATCCACCAATTAACGATCGAAAAATTATAAATATACAGGGTGTTTTAGAATAGTATGCCATAAATTTAAGTGGTGATTCTATGAGTGATTTTGAGAAACAAAATTCATGTGAACCTATGTCCGTTTTCGCTTCTCTATGAAATACAACGCGTTAAAATTTGCATTTTTTTTTCGGTTTTTTCTTAATAAGTCCGGACCTGCTTTAAATATATTTATCACACTTGGTAGGCATACGTTAAATTACATTATTATTATTATTATTATTACATTATTGCTCCTCGACATCCGCCAACTAGATGATTTTAATATTCTGTTTTCCATAAGAAATTACGGGTATTTATTCATTAATTGTGATACGAAAAAATTCAAGAGACTATTTTTTCAACAGAAAGTATTAGAATGAAGAAAACAATTTTTGTTTTTTGAAAAACAGAGGCGTAACATGTTTTTCGCAAAAAAATATTCAAGGTCATGCCTCTGGGAAAGCTACTGTTGACTTTTAAAAATTCATTTTTTTATTAAATGTTGTTTTTCTACATTTAACGTATGCCTACCAAGTGTATTAAATAGATTTAAAGCAGGTCCGGACAAAAAAAAATGTTAATGCCTTGTATTTCATAGAAGAAGCGAAAACGGGCATAGGTTTTTTTTCTCAAAATCACTCATAGAATCACCACCTAAATTTATGACGTACTACGTTGTGGCACTAGATATCGTACCAAACTATTTGTCGTCATAGTGTCAATATGAAAGCATTTAGAATTGTTTAATTATTGTATATAATGTTTACGATATTTACGTTTTGCCGAGATTGTGAAATAATCGAAATGGTTCGATTGAATGCAACCATTTCAACTCGACAACATTATATGGAAAGTTTGTGTATTTTGATTTATCAACGTAAAGATAATAACTGGGATCAAAGTGAAAATAGGATACAATTTTGAAAGATCTAAAAGTTTTGCCACGAGATTTTGCTTTCATAAAAACAATTTATCTTCAAGCGGTCGAAAATGTTGACTTTGTGTATCTCTATAGAAACCGTTGAAGTGACTGTTTTTTTCTAGTCGTAGTTGAAATACTTCAGACATAGTAGTTGAAATATCCATGGTCGGCTCGACCAAGTCAAAATATACGTTCAGTGAAAGCATTTATAATATTTAAAATCACGATTTATTTATCAGTACTATTTAATAATTGAATTATCTAATAAAAATGACTCAAAAAAAGCGAAACAACAAAATTATTAACTAATATTATAAAGCTACCCTTACGGTGTTTAACACGACCCGCCAATGTTCATGAGCATGACATTCCCATTTCCCAACTGTCATTGTCAAAACGAAATGCAACGCATGTAGCAAAACAAAAGCGTCGTATGTACAAAGATTCAACTCATTATTGTCCCGCTTGAAGATAAAATAATATTATATCATTCAGGGTAGGAGGTCTTGTTGTGCTTCACCCCTAAACTTCTGGGCTCACCACAAAAGACCTACTTCTACTCTTAATCATATAATCTACTATTTTCAAGAAAAAAAACACTGTTTTAAAAGCCACAATTCTGCTTCTACTCCTTGGAATTAATGTCCAGTGTTGGATTCGAAGGATCTAAGGTGTCCTCAACGACGCAGCCTGATCAGTGATCTTAATTCAACGAAAGAACGAACTATTATAGAGCAGCTATTCCGGACTCACTTAAGTCGTTTAGGCAAATCAAGATGTACATCCATGCTTGTAAAAGGTCTCGTCGTTCTGAATCGTTCTGAAACCGATCAGCGGTGTACCCAAAAAATCATGAATTTTCAGACTTTTTTCAGTTTTTCCTCAATATCTCAGTGAAAGAAGGTTTGAGTGGTATAGTCACTCAACATACTTTGAATGTAGACTAAATTTGGTACTATTTGGAACCAGAGCGAGCTCTATACAGCCATTGGTTCCCAAGTTCTTCGAAAATAGGCCATTTTTTCCAAAAAGTGAATTTTTTTTGTAATGGTCGCATATTTTGTAAAATATCTTCTAAAATACGCAAATGCAAATAAACTGTACTCACGTTTTTTTGGTTTTATTTATCAAACAGTTTTTATTTTTGGTATTGTTAAAAAAATTCATTAGAGACCTGATTAATAACCACAGACGGGGTTTAGTTTTCACGCTCAAAACTCCTTTTCCTTTCATTTATCCGTGCCCGTCCCACTGACTATAATACGGAAGCCAGCAACCGAAACAAAGCTCGTGGCCAGCAAATTAAGTTCATCACTTTCGACCAGCCATTAATCATAAAAGCAAGAGGTGGAGTTCACCCGGAGTTGAACAGTGTAGTTGTACGGCTTGGTAGATTTTACCTTTTACTGTCTGGGTAGCATTGGCATAATAATAGGCTACTAACTACCATCTACGCAGTGTTGACTAAATTTTGAATTGGTACGAGTCTACATTTTGACAAATGTGAATTGATCAGGTTGACATGACTCCTGAGGTGCGAGAAGAGATTGAAAAATTGCCGAGAGACACTGAGCAATCTGCATCATGTCAGCAAAATCAATTTTACCAACCCTGGAATACAGTTTTTAAATTAAATTTGATGTTAGAAATTGTTTACTTTAATCTAAAATTTAGTTTAGGTGCTGTAGTGACGTTAGAATTTAATATAATCGGCAAATGCTGCGTTGCGATTTTCCACAATGCAAATAGCATGAATGTCAATAAATTCGATAATATCCATGGTGATTAAGTAGCAGTTTTAGGCCTTCATCTGGATCTATGAATTCTGGCTTACGTCTAACACCAAGAATTAGTCAACTGAGACAAGAAAATGGGTTGATACAAGTAACTTAAGAGAATTGGCTCACGGACGTGAAATACATTATACAATGCAGTATCTAAATCTTGGGACGATTTGCGTTTAGTCATAGAATCTTCAATTAATCAAAATCAGGGATAATGGATCCATTACATGTCGTATACTGGAATTTTATGTAACTCTCCTTCTCCTACCCGTATTAAATTCTCCAGGTTTTTAATGTCCGACAAGAAATCGTACATTTATTAGAAGAAGTTGGTACCTACCTAAAGGCTAAACTTAGAGTGCCTTAGAGAAAATTGAATCAAATGATCCAACACTATAGTTGTCGGTCCAATACCATCGTGTGACCACTTTGATTAAACAATGCATACAGGCAGAGCGTGCTGGTCATTGGAACCTTCATTTGTACACTGTCCACAAGCTGCTCCTTTTTTTAAATTCTTCAAGATCGGATAAATAAAAGTGAATAAGAATGTTCACAAAAGGATTCTTTACCATTCGCCGGTCTGACAAGTTTTGATCTGGGGTGTGTCAGACCTAACAATTGAACAGAAGCTAAAGCGATCCATGAAACCTACTGTGGGTTGACCCAAAGAAGGAGAATCTCCGACAGGTACTGGGAAGGTGGACAATACGAATGGTGTTTATGATGAATATTAATTGCCACAAAATCCACAGAGTTGGAGCATGCAAATCGTAACCAAAAACTGGCAATTCTAGAAATCGCTAACCTACTACCCAGATGACCTCATTAGAACAGAAGGGAAGCGAATGTTTATGATCAGTAACTCTTTTATTATTTATAAAGTCATCACTTCAATATTCTTGGCATCTTCTACATTCATTCAGTCCTGACCACTTCAACATCATCTGTATAAGCTAAGAATAGTTTGGGACCATTTCTGAGACCAAACAGAGAGCACCGAATACACTACGACTGAAAAGAGACATAAGTGAGAATTTCCCTGCTAGCTCGTAGGGTATGCCTTCGTCTTACTTTTTCTAATCTTAACTACATCACCAAGCGTTTACTCCCAACTCTTTAAGTTTTCACTGTCCTTCTCCACTCTATCATAATCTTGATGGAAACCAACTAAGAACCGTTTATCTTAAGTCGCTTCCTAGCTCTAGGTAACCGTACAGAAGGAGACCTCTGTAAGCCCTACTTAATTCTCAATATTTGCCTCAATCTCTTCTTTCTTGTGGAGTATTTGTTCTATTTTCATCTTTAAGACAAAGGGTGACCCGATAATCTCTCTTCTTCGTTATATTCTTCTGGCTTTCAAATCTGTAAATCAACCAGTAGTGCTTCACAAGCTTACCTAGTTATAAGAATGTGGTACTAAATTTTACCATCAAGAAAGGAAAAACTGGCATACGTGTCTTCATATTTAGGGTTTCTAAACTTTTGAGGATTTTCTTTTCATGCCACGAAACATTACAAAGGGTATTTTGTTTTAAATCTTGGGTGTTAGTCGGCGTTGACATTTTATAATTTCTGAACCTGTAATTGAACATCTTGTCAGCTGAGTTCGAAGCTCACTGATATTTAAAAAATTGTGATGTGTTCAAAATAACATTATTGATACGGGATTTTAAAGAATCACCTATTATTAAATTGGGTTTATAGATGGTTTTGAATTTCGGGATTATAGTCAGCGAGCGAACAATAGATTTTTTTGACCAAGTTTCTCTTGGATGAAAATGTTTCAGAGAGTTATATTAAGAAGCCTTGTGAACGTCAGCTGCGGCTCTGTGGGTGGGTCGACCAGTGGTGTTCTCCCACGCACCTAGAAAAAAAAACTGTTTTTAATCGCTTCTTCATTGTTGAAAATTTATCAAATTATAGTTAACCCAATATTGCGAGGAAAAAAGTCAGCTAACTATAAAGTGGTGGATTATACATCAGCTGATTGCAGAATATAAAAAAATATACGAGGCGTGTTTTAAATTAAGTTTTGAAATTTCGCCGCTGTAACGGTACAGTCGGCGTTCCGCGCATGCGCGCTGTGTACCTGTATCTGTTGGCTACGCGCAGACGCCGTTCGGCATTTTTCGCCGCTGCGTGCGGTTGTCTGTGACTGTTTAAAATGCCTCCTCCTATAGAAAGTCCCGCCGACTGCTATAACGTTCTGTTGTCCGATTTATGTGTACCAAACGTCTAAAAACAATTGATATTTATCGTGAGATCTGTGCAGTATACGGAGAAAACATTATGAGTGAAGGAATGGTACGAAAGTGCGTTTAAAGATGACCGCACTCACTGCTTTCCTCTTCTTGGAAATTGGGCGGCCATCTTTAACCGCCTAACCCACTTTCGTACCATTCCTTCACTCATAATGTTTTCTCCGTATACTGCACAGATCTCACGATGAATGTCGATTGTTTTAGGCGTTTGGTACACAGAAAACGATAACAGACCGTTATAGCAGTCGGCGGGACTTTCGATAGGCGCAGGCATTTAAACACTCACAGACAACCGTAAGCAGTGCGAAAAAAGCGGAACGGCGTCTGCGCGTGCCCAACAGATACAGGTATACAGTGCGCATGCGCGGCTGTGACCGTACCGCTGCAGCGGCGGGATTTTAAAACAGTACTTAATTTAAAAACACGCCTCGTACATACATATGATTTCTTTTCAATTGAAAATTTATCTGATGAGTTTGTATGCTATTTTAAATAAATAAAACTTCAGCTGGCTATATCTCGGTGGAAATATTGTCAGCTGATGTCCTGAATAGAGTACTATCTGAAACATTTTACAAGTTTTTGATGAGAAGAAATTCGTCCCTGGCTCGTGACCCCTTAGTTATGGTGGTTTGTTTTATAGTATAAATGGGTTCTTGGTTTTATTTATTTATTTATTCGTATGGTACATTTTAATATTGTATTGTGATGTAAGTGTTATGTATGGTGCCCCAGAAGATCAGTATAAACCTGTATAGTGTGGTAACGAAACCGTGTGCAATTTGTGGATTGATTCGTCTTGGCAAAGCATTTGCTTCAAGGTTTAGGAAAATCACTAAAATCTAAACATGCTAACCCTTAACCACCTTAGTATTCATATGTAATAATATTAGGATATTTTTCGTTCACCTTCTTTCACTTTTATTTAGGAGGGGCAATCAAACACAAAACTTAATGTGCAATTTTGGCGAGGTTTCGTGCTCGATGGGAGCACTTTCTTAGGCCACTGTTTATTATAAAATAAAGAACACACACAAGTAACAGTAAGTAATTAAATAAGAACATAAAATATAAAAGCATAGCCATTGCATTGTTGTCATATAACGACGAAAAAAATCTTTTTCTTTTTCTTTCTTTTTTTCTTGGTTAAACTATAAATTTTTCTACTTATCTTTTCTTACTAAGTTTTGGTAATTATCATTACTGGGACTTGGATCGGTCCATTATACGTCATCATGAATGGTAGTGCTGTTATATTTTATATTCTTACTTATTTTTCATTATATTTACACACTTAATATTACTACATATGAAGACTAAGGTGTCTGGTTTGGCAGGTTAGGTTCTTTGCCACGACGAACCAATCCACAATTGCACACGGTTTTGACATCACACTATACAAGTTTATACTGATCTTCTGAGGCACCATACGTTACCCTTACATTACAATACAATAATGATGTATATAATAATGTAATGTACCATACGACTAAATAAATTAAAAGGTGCATTTACGGCTCGAATTATGTACAATACTTTATATACGCTCATAAACAAAAAATAAGTTTAAAACACTGGAATTATAAAATTTGACACGTTAATTAGTTTACAAACCTAGCACGTTCTACATATTTGACGTTGTTGTTGGTGGCCAAATAGAAACGTTAGTACAATTCTTTACAAATCACAATTGAAGCAAATACTAAATTAATTTTAATTATAAATTCAAGTTCTATAATATTTTTATTTATTTTTTTCTATAATAATCATTCTCGTATCTAACTGCAAAATCTATTTTACTTCTAAAATGATGTATTAATCAATGACATTTAGTTTTTATATGAATCTAAAATGAAGGTTTGTTTATTACTAACAATATTAAAGATAATTAATATTGTTATGGTGATAGAAACAACCACTCGTTTTATTTTAGTTTTTAGAAAAAGTGACGACTTTTCGTAAATAATTGTTTGCTTTATCAAACCTTTAAAATATTTTTTACATAAAATTGTTATTGTGAAAATAACGTAAAAATATTTGGAGAAGTCTCTCCTACGGACCTGATTGAAACTATAACTAAACTTGATGAAGTTTAATCTTAAATTTTAATATGGTAACTGTGTACGTACATTTACTAGTTTGAGGTGAAAATGTATACACCTCATTATTATGGCACTTTAAAACAAATTTTTACCAAAAATAAATTGCTTTATATTAATTTGACAATATTAAATACCAACTTTAGTTGGTTTAGATGTTTTATGGATGTGTTAATTTTGATTTTTGTGTTTACAAACATATTATCTTGTTTGTCCTATGTATGATTTAATACAATTTTGACAATCTATTTTGTGTACTATTTCTGTTTGTTGTTATATTTTTCAAGTTATTAAAAACAATTGTTTACGAATAGTCGTCACCTTTTTATAATAAAAGACCTCAACGATTACATCGATGCACCCTAACATATGAATTAACTTAATAAAAAAAATAAATATTTGAAGAAAATAGTAAGGATGTTCCGTTTGCTTGCTTTTAACGAAAATGTATGCATGTTTACTATATTTCGTAAAATCTAGAATTCTGTCTTTAAAGTTTGAAGTATGTTTTCCTTCGTTTTACTTCCGGTATTATAATTTGCAGCAGTAAACGTACTTAGGCACACTACAAGTTTGTTAACTAATGTGGTTTTAATGGTTTTGTTATGGTTTTTGTACAAGTTTAGTTAAAAATTTTTGTAACTACAATTAACACCACAGTGTATTATTGCAACACAGAAGATAAAATCTTAAAAAAGTTGCGCAGTACTATATACAATATATTACATACATACTTATATGTATTAATTCATTTTAAAGAGGGCTAAAAACTCGACGTATTTAAACTTTATGTGTCTGTAATGCGACCTGCTAGACGACTAATGACACCCACATGTGGCTCGGGCCAAAAACCAGCGCATATTTCACGCATTGCTCCTGCCTTGTCATTTGTCCCCGTCGTAAGATACATTCGGATACATTTACGAACTATCATTCTAAAATCTTCAATGCGTTTTTCTTCGTCGCACTTGTTACTAAAACAAGCTCGAATGAGCTTATTTTTATTTGCCCACAAATTTAATTTAGATGCGCTACGTGACGTCATGCCAAAATACAACGTCAAAACGTACAAATCAAATCAACCCACGCCAATTTAATCTCTTTGAATTATGCTGAATGTTATTGCTTTGCTAAAGCAAAGTTAAACAATCAATTATTTAATTTAACGCATATTTTCTTCTATGCGTTATGGGCGTGACTTAATCATCTTATATGCTTCACTATTTTTTTTAAATGTCTATAAATGTAATTGCTGTATAAATAATAAATTTTATTGCTGTGCCAATAAATTTAAAAACTGTCTCTGTACTGAGTACGAAATAAAACTGATTGCATCTATAAAATAACCTTATACGGTATGGTACGTCTTTTAATAACCATTATCACTGTATAAAATAAATTATAAGTATATCAAATTTCTTATTATTTATTTGCATATTACTTTCAACACCTAATATTAATAGTTGCGGCTTTAAAACTTAATTATCATGATACAACAGTTTACAACATTTATTGGTTAGCATTAGAACCGTATATAGACTGACGTTTTACGTGCATTATTATACAGGGTTGGGCACTACCAACGAATTATTCTGTAGCACTAAAACAACAAATAATGTAAGAAAACTTAAGGCATACATATATCGAGATTATTTGACATCACATTTAAAAATATTTTCGATTGTACAGGGTGCTCCATAAACACGTACTATATCAAAGTTGGGTTATTTTAAATGGAACACCCTGTATTTTTTTTATTTTTGAATAGTAGGATAAAAAATAATGTATGTTCTTTAACAAGTCCCTATACCAACTTACATCAGTTTCTGAGATAAATCGATTTTACCTGATTTGCAGACCCTCCAAAAAAATGCAATAACTTCAAGATAAATAAGAACAAGCAATTTTGTTTTACATCACTTTACTAAAAATCTTTAACATCCCTTTTGCAATATTTAATATTATGTTATGATGTACAGAGTGTTTTAAATACTACCGCATAACGCTAACGACTTAAAACCTAAATAACTTGCTTAACTTAAATGGAACACCCTGTTGGAATCAGGAACTAGTTACCTTACAATTAGTATAAGGGTTACCAACCCCTAACTCTGATAGTTTTCGAGATATTTTAAAATTTGCTAGTTTAACAATTTGCAATTTACAGGAATTTAAGTTACCTGTGAAATATCAGTAAAATGAACATTTTTAATGTATATGTCAATCCAGCTTTAAATATTAATTTTAAAAAATTTTGTTCAGAACAAAATAACAGAAATGTCCTAATGACTTATGCAGGGCTCTAAGAGTCAGTCGAATCACGCCCACCTGTCACAAACAACAGCATCCGTTATTAGTTTCAGCAAAAATCGATGACACTGTAAACATTAGTAACTTTGTTAAAAAAAATTTTAAAATAATGGTTTTTGAAATTATCGTCTTACTATTAGAGCGATTTGTATTACATTTGTAGTTAACAGATTAAAGTTTGTCGATACAGTATGATTGATTTTTGATGTACCAAATAACGGTTGCTGTTGTTAAACATCATTAAATTGTAACCGGTGTGCGTAATTCGACTGACTCTTAGAGCCTGGGATATTAGTCATAAGCACATTTCTGTTTGTTTGTTCTGAAAAAAATAAAAATTTTAAGGTAAATATTTAAAACTGAAAGTTGCAAGATAATGTCCATTTTGCGAACATTTCACAGGTAACTTAGACACCAGCACATCGTAAATTGTTAAACTATCAAAGTTAGGGTTGGTATCCTTAATACCGACTAAAAGGTAATTAGTTCCAGCTTTCAACAAGCTAAAGAAATGTAGGGTGTTGCATTTAAGTTAAGCAAGTTATTTATGTTTTAAGTAGTTAGTGTTATGAGGTAGTATTAAAAACACCCTGTACATCATAACATAATAGTAAATATTGCAAAAGAGATGTTGAAGGCTTTTGTAAGGTGGTGTAAACCAAAGTTGTAAGTTCTTATTTATCTTGAAGTTATTGCATTTTTTTCTGCAAATCAGGTAAAATCGATTTATCTCAGAAACGGAAGTAAGTAGGTATAGGGACATGTTAAAGGACATACATTATTTTTTATCGTACAATTCAAAAATAGAAAAAAAATACAGGGTGATCCGTTTAAAATAACCCAACTTTGATATGGTACGTGTCTCTAGAGCACCCTGTACAATCCAAAATATTTTTAAAATATGGTTTTGAATAATCTTGACATATGTATGCCTTAAAATTTCTAACATTATTTGTCGTTTTAATGCTATAGAATAATTCGTTGGTAGTGCCCCACCCTATAGATTTTTACAAAATTACAATTTCCGATTTTTTGAATTTGTAATCTTAACTCTTTTGCTGCTCTATATATTTTTTTTATTTTTAAAAGGAGTCTGTGTTCTGACTGATAAGTGTTATCTGAGAATTAATGAGTCAGATGAATACATTTTGCGGATTTTTTTGCAAATAAAAATCCTAAGGAGCTGGAGTTTTTTAGACGGCGGATTTGGATTCAGCGACCCCAAAAACATATGGTAAACATGGTCGGACTCCCGGACTCGGAAAAAAGAATGTATGAAGTTTTTGAGGTTATGTCGAAACCCTGACATGCTGGAGTTTTTTGGACCTCGGATTCGGATACAGCGACCAAAAAACATATAATAAACATAGTCTGACCCCCGGACTCTAATAAAATTTGGATGAGGTTTTTTGAGGTTATGTCAGAATCCTGACGTGCTGGAGTTTTTTGGACTTTGGATTCGTATTCAGCGACATGTAGTAAACATGGTCTGACTTCCAGGCCCGAAAAAATATTTTTGTGTGGCTGTGTAATTATTGCTCGTTAACAATAAAACAAAAACGAAAATGGTGTAGGTTGTCTGATGATAAAAACGTCTTCAACCCTATAACTGGAAGTGGCATTCCACAGAAAAAAACTCAAATGTTAGTTGAAGGCAACGTTTTGCAATCAGAACCTTCAACCACCACTTGAGTTTTTTTCGGTACCACCCAACACATTTACCATTTGGAAGTCTACACAATAATTTAACCAATAATTCGAAAACGAAGATGATCGGCGAACAAGATATCACGCTTAATTTTTCCTGGAACTAGAAAATTAAACTTGAAAGTACTATCAGTTACTGAAAAACTGATTTACTATGTCATCAATATTTGCAGAGAAAATTGTGCCAAGTGATATAATTGTTTCTGGTTATTTCTTATCTTTTCTTTTGCCAAGGTTACAGTACTTGATTGCGGTAATCGTGCATCTGCCTTGAATTGTGAGGAGATAGCAATTTCAGCGTGGTTAGAAACTTGCATCCCGGAATTTATTAAATTAGCTAGTGACCATAGTTCCGTGAGTAAACATTACGTCAAGGCAATTATGGCAGTTTGCAAATTGAACAGAAATATAATCATTTTTACGTTGGCTATTGTACTTATGACTCGATACCATCACACTTCTCTCTGAAATGCTTCTTGATCTTAGACTGTCTAGTTCATCTGATATGGTCGTATTAGAGTGAGTGACATTGAGGTTTTTTTAAATAATGTTTGACTCCATCGGTTTTTGATTGTTGCAAAACTTCTATCAAAGTCGTTACTTTTTTGACTCGATTTGTGTATTTGACATTCTGCTTCGTTTTCTTGAATTTTTAAATTTTTATATTTTTAGAGTGACCATGAATTTTTGAAGGTAAAACCTTTTGATATCCATCACATTGTATTACCTGATAGTGTCTTAGGGTTCCTGGTTGACCGTGTTATCTACCTTCCTAAAGTTGCCATTGATCAGTTCATAAAAATATTTCTTCCATAATGCGTAATATGGTGGGAAAAGACTAAACAAACAGTTGGGCAACTAACGAGCTCGCTTAGTGTGTACGTGTTGCTCAACTGCTGTTGACCATCTGTATCACTTTGTTAGTTTCCAGGGCGGTCTTCAAAGAATATGTTGTTCAACAGTGTGTCAACAGAGAGTGTACGCGTTTACTGCAATTACATTCATTTTAACTTTAAGTTCAAGGCTTAATTTTGCAAATGTTGTTGCATTTATTTGAGTGAAGTTGTTGAACAATATTTGGTTCTTCATCTTCAATTCTTTGTTTTTTCTGTTACAGTACATACTTTCTCTCCACCACCGTCGCTTGCTACGCTACGCGATTAAAGCATCGTCTTTACACTTTTTTGGCAACTACTGAACGAATACCTAAGCAACTAAATACATAATTTGATGTTTGCGAACAGTTGGTCAACTCTAACACGTTATTTCTCAAAAACTCTGCCAACAACTAACTAATTGTTGAGCAAATGTTGTTCAACAATGTTTGCTTTATCTGTTTCCATCTATAGACATGGAGAGATATACAAATCTTCTTTTACGTTTGGATTCTTAGATTCCTTTAATAGTTTTTCCTTGTTTAGAAGAACCAGAGTGCCTGTTACAAATACTATACCAAAATGTTTGTCTGAGAATTATTGTTGAAAGCAGTACTTTCTTTAAAAACAACAGGGATTAATTTGAAATATTGTGAATGCACAAATTGTTTTTTGGACCATATCTTTTGTTTTTGTAAAGCTTGATTCCGAACGAAATAATTTTTTAAGTTATTTGCAACATAGTCGATTTAAATTATTCCACATGTCTGCCCTCCCGACCTAAAATTTATAACATAACTAACATCCATCTAAATTATCAGTTATTTGGAAGTGTTCACGTATAATCTTTGCGTTTTGTTTGTGAAACCATCATACGGCATGCAAAATCAAAAGCATCTGAACAAACACGTTGTCCGAAGTTCTATTCTACTGACATATTGGACTTTATTTAAGAATATCGTCAATAATACTAATTATACAAAAAATATGAAAAACAAGTTGTTTTAAATTATGTTTTGTACAACTTTTATTTGAACTCTTTTTTAAACGCATCGGTTGTTATTTTTAGTTTTATTTCTAGTTGCATTCATATTTAGGATTATTAATTCTATTTTTAATTCTTGGTTTCTTGAACAAAAAGAAAATTAGTATATCTTGACAATTATCAGTATATTTTTAAACTAAGCCTATCATCAATGAATCAATGATTTCAATTGAGAACAATTTTATATCACAATAGAATCATAGAATGACAAACAAGTAATAGAACTTAAAATTGTATAATAATAATAGTTTATCAAAAATTAATTATTATTCATGATTAATTATAAGAAAATTGTTTATTCCTATTGTTAGAATAGAAATCCCCTTGTATTGTTTCTGGTAATTATTTAAGATTTTAATTAATGGGTATTTTTAATACAAAAATGATTTCTTTAAACAAAAATCTCAATCTTTTTAATTAATTCTTGAATTTCTATAATTTCAAGTATCCAATTAGCGTTTGTATTAGATAAGTGTAGTATGTTTGAAATATGATTCTTATATCACCAAAAGTAGTATTTTCGATGTCTTTAAATCTTTAATTAATTGATCTTCCTATTTGTCCTATATATGATTTGGAATAAGATCATAAGATAAATCAATTTTATCTTTATTTTAACGAGAAAATTAGAAAGAGAAACTTTTGATTTAAAAACTAATTTGTATATCCAGTCAATAAATTTTTTTGCAATTTTATAAGAAATTGGACCGACATAAGATAAAAAGATTAATTGTATGTTACTAAAATTACTAAAATTTAAATTTAGAATGAAATTAAAAAAGAACGGTTTAAAACAACATAATCCATATTTACAGGTAATTCTAATAAATACTATCCAAAATCTCTCTTCTATTCAATTCACTTTTGCAAAAAACACTTATTATTTAATAAACATACTTCAAATTGTAAAGATTCCATTCATCCTTTTTTATTTTTATCTTAAATTTTTAGAACGAATATTTCTTTCTCACTCATTGTTAAATAATAAACCGCATTTATGGACTATATATTAAATTTTATTCTTAAATTTATAATTACTTCGTAATAATTGTTTTAATTAATTATTATTAGTTATTTGAATTTGAATTTAACCAACTCAGTTTTGTAGATACCCTTGATAAAGCCCACACAATGGCGGACAAAACTTTGGCAACTGCAACTAACGGAATTTATTCCACCTCCACCTAGAAGGACTCAATATGAGTATACTTATTAATTAAAACAATTGTTTTGGAAGTACATGAGATGAGAACGTCGGAAGTGACAGTACAGTAACAGTATACGATTTGTTTAATTGATAATGATCTCCTTTCGAATTGTTTACTTGTTATTAGTTTTTCAAGATAACACTTTCTTCAAAGATATCATCACTTCCGCCTAAAAACTAGATTCTTAATTTTCTTATCAAATATAACTTGTGCAATGAGAACGTATCGATAATTTTCATCGCTTGTTATATTATAATCGAATATTTCGTTCTTTAAATTGTTCATCAGCTAAAAGAGAAAAAAAAGATTAGAACCTGTTAACTGTTCAAAATTTTAATTTTTAAATTGAAAAAAAAATCGTTATCTAAATTCAAAAACTGAATTATACACTTAGATATATATTTTTTAAATTTTAAATTTAAATTTTAAATTTTTAAATTAAATTATATTTATTACTCATTATGAATTTTTAATTAAATATTTAAAATATCATTAATTTGATTAGTTTTATATGCCCGTAATTTTTTTTAAATGTTCTTTGTAATCGATTTTATTTTCGGATATTTGTTAAATAATTATAATGTAAATTAGGGTGACAATATTTCCCCAGGGCTACGAAACCTGTCGTTATTAAAGTTAGGAAGTTAAAATTGAGGAGACGTATTTATTATAATATTAAAACTAATGTGGAATTTATATACTAGTTTTCTTAGGTGACAAAATTTAAAAAACCGTCTACAACAACATAATCGATAATCCTGTAATCCTGATAAATATACTATCCAAAATTCTTCTTCTATTCAATTAAATTTTGCAAAAACACTTATTATTTAATAATGGCTGACGTTTATTTGAAACAAGCGATGATTTTTAAGATAAAGAAATATTTATGTATTTGTTTGGTTTGTTTTTCGAGGATATAGATATAAAACATATGATTTATACAAAATTTACTTTAGTGAATTCAAAACACAAATAATTTATTACGGTAGTCAAATTTGATAGGGCCAGTTTAATTTGGTTCAAGTTTGTCAACTGTTTTCACAAATTCAATTTTAATCTTTCAAAGGGAAAAATTGCAGATTCTCGATCATTTAAAATATTGTTGTATTAGTGAATTGCCATTTGTTTATTTGCAATTGACGTAAACAAATCAGCGAGCGACGCGAGATTGCTCACCAGACCCCGTTTCGCATTAGGTTGTTCTAGTCAGGTCTGCGACATCAAAGATGGAGAGCGAGAAAGCGAAGTTCGGGCCGCATTTGAAAACTAACGGCTTGCACTTTTTCGTGGAAGTTCTTTTACGGTTTTAGCAGTTTATAGCATTGACCAGGGCAAGGATGTCTATATCCTATATAAGCCCTTGTAATCTAATTACGTGTTGGCATTATTATTGTAGGACCGCGTCCTAGCAAAACGTTACGATCAACTTATGCTTAAAAATCACATTGGATTTTATATTGCGGCTTTTTTCTTCCAAAACAGAATCATCATAAAAATTTTCGTGATTTAAAGAACACCATCGAAATACATAAATTTTTATTAAAATTCAAAGAAAACATTGGCGAATGTTAAAGAAAATTTCACTCTCATGTATAAATACGGTTTCCGGAATCATCATCATCAAAAACTATCGTGATTAAAAAAAACACAAAAATCAAGTCAGAGTTCTATGAATCGAAATACATCGATTTTTATCAAAATTTAATCCAAAATTTTACGAATTCCAAAGAAAATTTTACTCTCATGTTTAAAACATGGTTAGGAAATCAGAATAAAAACTTTCGTGAATAAACAAAAAACAAAAATCAAGTCAGAGTTCGATATATCGAAATACACCGATTTTTATTAAAATTGGAACAAAAAATTTGCGAATATCAAAGAAAATTTTACTCTCATGTATAAAAAACGGTTTCTAGAATCATCATCATCGAATAATTTTTGCGATTAAAAAAATCAAACACAAAAGTTAAGTCAGAGTTCGATATATCGAGGTACATCGATTTTTATTAAAATTTAAACCAAAAATTTACGAATTCTAAAGGAAATTTTACTCTCATGTTTAAAACACAGTTAGCCAATTAGAATCATTATCATAAAAAACTTTAGGGATAAAAAAACACAAAAATTAAGTCAGAGCTTGATATATACAGGGTGATTCATAACTATTGGGACATAGGCTAAGGGCGGGTTTTTAGGCTAAAATATGACTATAGGACCCAATATTCCTTAATAAAATATTGCTGTGGAAAAAGATACAGAGCGTTAAATTAAAATTTTTTTTTTCATTTTTGTTAATATATTCACTTTAAATTTATCAATTCTTATCAAAATCGGCAGAAAGGCATAACTTTAGACTAAAAACATTATTTTATGCAATTATTTTACAATTTGTTGTAGGGGGCGCTGCGTGAATGATTCCTGATTATGAAAATCGACTGGTAACTTTTTTTGAGAAAACTTTTTAGTAATTTTAACTAGAAAATATGACGTAAACATCATTTCTACACAATATTGGTTTAAATACGATAATTTCATTTGTTTCTGAGAAAAACGCAGTTGAACAGTACGTAGTGTCAGAAGGGGATTTCAAATATTACTTTATTTATTAAGGGTACGTTTTGGACAATCAGATAATTATACTTTTCTGTAAATTTTGATAAGAATTGATAAATTTACAATGAAATTATTAACAAAAAATGAAGAATCCAACGCCTTGTATCTTTTTCCACGGCAATATTTTATTAAGCCATATTGTGTTTTATGGTCATATTTTGGTCTAAATAACCCGCCCTTAGTCTATGTCCCAATAGTTATGAATCACCCTGTATATACAAATACACCAATTTGTATTAAAATTCGAACAAAAAATTTGCGAATATCAAAGAAAATTTTACTCTCATGTATAAGAAACGGTTTCTAGAAACATTATCAAAAAATTTTGTGATTCAAAAAAATAAAACGTAAAAATCAAATCGGAGTTCTATGCATCGAAATGCATCTATTTTTATTAAAATTTAATCAAAAATTTTACGAATTTTAAAGAGGATTTTTTTCTCATGTTTAAAAAACGGTTACCAAATCAGAATCATTATAATCGAAAGATTTCGTGATTAAAAAAGACACAAAAATCAAGTCAGACTTCTATACATCGAAATACATCGATTTTTTATAAATTCATACAAAAAATGTACGAAATTCAAAGACAGTTTTACACTCACATGTATAAGAAACAGTTTCCAAATCAGAGTCATCTTCATCAAAAACTTATGTGATTCAAAAAACACAAAAATCAAGTACAAGATCGATATATCGAAATACACCGTTTTTTTTTAAATTTAATCACAAAATTGTCGAATATCAAAGAAAATTTCACCCTCATGCATAAAAAACGGTTGCCAGTATCATCATCATCATCAAAAACTTTTTGTGATTCAAAAAATAAAATACAAAAATCAAGTCACAGTTCTATGCAAATTTAAACCCAAAATTAACGAATCTTAATAAAAATGTTATTCTCATGTATAAAAAGGGGTTACCAAATCAGAATCATCATCAAAAACTTTTTGTGATTCAAAAAATAAAACACAAAAATCAAGTCTGAGTTTGATATATCGAAATACATCGATTTTTATTAAAATTCGAACAAAAAGTTTGCGAAAATCAAAGACAATTTTAAATCATGAATAAAAAACGGTTTCTAGAATCATCATCATCAAAAACTTTTTGCGATTTAAAAAATAAAACACAAAAATCAAGTCAGATTTCTATCCATCGAAATACATCAATTTTTATTAAAATTTAAACCAAAAATTTACGAATTTGAAAGAAAATTTCACTCTCATGCATATACAAATATAGTCCTGTTTTTCTCGAAATTTTTTATGAAGAAAACAAGATTGTAAAAAGGACTTTGTTGTTAATGTATAAGAACAAAGAATATAAACGATAACTAGGTACATACAAGATTCCCGAAAAGAAACTGCATATGCATTGCAAAGCACTTTAGCTAAAGATCTGTTTCAATGAGGTAAAAATTCTATTATCAACAACATTGATTTCAATAATTTGTATCAAACAACAAAACTTCTAACAATGTTCAAATTCTTGAAAATAAAATAAAACTCAAAATAATACAAAACGTTGAGAAACTGAATCTAGAATTTTTTGTACTGAGATAATTTTAATTGTATGACTGGATCATATGTGTAATACTGATTGTGCAAAGCATGTAATGATTAAATATTTCGGATGTGCGGTAAACTTCAAAAACTTTTTAAAAGCGTTGGGCTTTGTAGTTGTAGTAATATTGAACAAAGGAATTTGAGTAATATAAAGTCAAATCTGAACGAAATGATATGAAAATAATTATTAATATTCTTTTACTGAAACAGTTTCAAATTTTCCAAAAAAATTTATACTAATTTCACATTTTATGTTCCAAAAATAGAGAGGTGTTTAAGTTGAACGTTTTAACGTATAAAAATATTGTGTCGGATCAAAAATTAGACAAAACAGGAAATTAAAAAAAAAAAATACTGAGAAGATACTTTGGAATATACTCGTTCAAGTTCAAAGACAGTTCTTCTAGCAGAGAATACTAATTTTTATTAATTTTGACATCTTTCCCATTCTGACCAACTCAGGATCAAATAACAATAATTCTAAAACTAGAAAAACAGCAAAAATGTTTTACCTGTTCCAATCCTTATCAAGAAAAATCATTCTTTGTTCGATTTTCTTAAAAAGATTAGGTGCGCGAAGTTTTTTCGTTATTAGAGTAATTTTTTAATTTTGAGGGCTTATAATTTATTTATTTTACATAAGTCTTCCCTAAAAATGAATTTTTTAGCTGGCAAACTACTAAGGAAGCAGAAAACGTTTTAACATCTGATGAAAGTTTTCAAAAACTTTTTCATCTTCATTTTGGCATCGTTTCGGTTTCATATACAGAAAGATTCTTCAGTCAATTAGTGAAGTGACTAAATCTGTTGTTAAACTCGTATTGGTTATTAATTCGTAAATACTTGGAGTTATTGGATTGGCTTGAAGATGTAAGAGAGCGAAACGTCGGTAAAAACATTGGTATGTATGTATATAATTTATTGTTTCTTACATTCAGTTTTTGCCATTATTCTATTATATATGAACATATTGAAAGATTAACGAAGAATTACAACAATACACAACAAAACAACCTCTTTGGTCTTTCCAAAATCTCCTTCATCTAGTCCAACCTTCCTCCTCCTGCTCCCAATATAATCCTTCTTTCTTTTTCTTCCGCATTAAGCTCTCTACAATTCTCTTTCATATATTATAAATTTTCCCACCCACACCAATATCTATTTACTCTTTCCTCATTCCAACCTAAACCTCGCGATTTTCTCTTTTAAGCTTAGATTTTCTCTTAAATGTCTAGGGACTCCATCTACTTCTTATCTTTTATTGTATTTTCCATCTTCTATTTTTGCCCTTCGTTCCTGATATTATACAGCTACATTCTGCTCATCAGTTCCGCTTCCACACTTCTTCCTACTTTTCTTCTTCTATTCTTTTTCCTCCTGTCCCATTATTATCTATCCCTTCTTCACTTCTCTTCAACACTCTTATAATATCCTATTTTTGGCCCGCTTTTCCTTTTCTTCTTCATATCTTCCTGCTTGTTTTACTGACTGAATTCTTATTTTTCTAACTCTCCAGAATTTCTGTTGGTTTCTTTCTAGTTCTCCCCGATACTTGTGATCTATAACCCTATAATAGGTGAAGAGCGTACCTATTTATCAGCCAGGCCAGCTTTTGCACCGATGTTTCCTCCTTATTTCTATAATTTAAAGTATATCCGGAATAGTTCCATTCGTCAACCCTTTCTAACTCCTCTTCTTCCCACTGCTATGTTTTTTTCCCTCTCCTTCTCTTCTGAAATACTAATATCTCTTTTTAGTGTTAGTTGCGTTCATCCTTAAGTCTTTCCTTTCCAGGTATATTTTATAGTTTTTGCGTTTTCTGTTACCACTCCCCACTGTGCCGTTTTCTCAATACTTCTTTATTTATTTATGTAAGTCACCCACCAAGCAGCAATGTGCCATGCAAGGATGGGAAATATACAGATAATACTAACGATGCATAAATACCCTCTTAATATCACTTGGAAGAGCACTGTAATTATCCAACGAACTCTGAGTTCTCTCAAATATCCTACAGATCCTATTGACTGGTGAACTTTGGAATAAGTTAGTACGAGGTGTCAGTAAACTAAAAGTAGTCTGATGTCTAGCACCTAATCTTGACACCTTTATGTAGAGAAAGCAGATGAGGGCTATCCACTGCATCAGTTAGAGTCAGTTGTACAATCACCGCTTAAAGTTAACTATGGTTTAATTTCTAAGGGTACAATTGTGACAACAATTATCGTCTAGGAAGGCCTTACTAGTTAACTAGATTAGATAAAACATGATGTTGTGTTTCCAGGCTAGTACAACCAAATCACTCTAGTAACATGTCTTGCGAAAAACCAGCACGAGGATAGACACCATCAGCACGAAATGACAGAAATTTGAAAAACTTTATCAGAATGCGTTTCAGAATATTCACATCACGATGAGCTGTAGGAGACCGTACTACCTACGCATATTTTTCCAAATCATCGACGTAAAGAGAAAACAGGATCAGATTCAAAGGACAGCCTTCAATCACTCCTTTTCTTGTCGAAAAGCTTTCGCTATATAGCACGTTTCTTTGTAAACTTCCTCGATTGCTTCTACTAAATCCTCATTTATGCCATTTTTCCATAATATTTCCCACAGTTTTTTTTGTTTACAGATCGAAAACAGCCTTAGGAATAGTTGACACATTTACTCTCCTTTCTTTTGCAACTCCTTATTTGCCAACTGTTTTAATATAAATATATTGTTTATGGTTCTCTTCTTCTTCTTCTAAAACCACATTTCCTCCGTCTCCTTCACTAGTCTTCTTCTTAAAATTTCCGTGTATGTTTTGTATCCCGCGTTTGTCACACTCACCACATGGAGCTTTTTTTTCTCCTTTCACTTCTGTTATAAATGGAACATATTAATCCTTCTCTCCATTCTTTTGGATATTTATTTCCTCTCCAGATTTGGCTCAATATTCTAGCTTGTGTACTTCCATTGTTCTCCCTGTAATCCATTCTCAACGCATTTTTGATTTCTGTTCTTTCTATCTCACCTTTCTCTCTTTCATTCTTTCATTATTATTTGTCCCACTCTCTGGTTTTTCCCATACATCGTTTAGCAGCTCCTCGCAGTACTCCTGCTTCATCATGCCTAACCTCCTCATTTTTTCCTTATTTCGATCATTATTCAGAGTTCTCCTTCGTTCCTTCTTTCTCTCTCTCTCTTTTATGAATTCTATTTTTGTTTTTTACAAATGTCTTTGTACCTTTTATTTGAACGTTTGTTCTAACTTTATTTTTTTCTTTTTCCATTTTCTTCTGCTTGCATTACCTACTCTTCATTTTTCTTCCGAATTTTTCTGTTCTGTCTACCTATCAGTTCTAATGGTTGATGATCCGATTCTTGCTCTTCCCTTATTTTAAACTTATCCACCTCCATCAAGCACCTGACATTAACTATTACGTAGTCTATCATTGATTCTCCCGTCTCACTCAAACATATATTTATGTTTCCGTTTAATATAGTCCACCTTCTCTCTTCGCGCATGTTCAGCAATATTCTACCTTGCCCGTTCAAATTTTTTACCCATTAAAGTTTCCATAATCCATCCATTCCATTACCTTGATCCGATTCTACTTCCCTCTTTTCCCACTCGTTTTCACCCCCCGTTATTTTACACTTTCGCTTTTCCTTTCTTTTCTGTTTTCTTTGCAAACTGTGCAAATAAATGATGTAGTTTATTTAAGATTTAAGCATTATACTTCATTAAAATAAAAAACCAAATTCCTTCTATGGGAACCTTTTTTTTAGCTTCTATATAGTGGACGCTTCATCAGGCCAGTTAACTATTATGATAATTAATGAAACTGAATTCTGTTCTCAGAAAATTCGTAAATACTCGGTGTTGACTGATTATGGCCTAAATAAGTAACAGAACGAAACCTTGCTAAAAATAATAGAAGCGGTGCCTAATATTTTTTTGCATATGTGTATTTTGTTTTTTCTTGTGTTTCTCAACATTCGCTACCTTCCATTAAGGGGTCCAGACGTTCTTATACGCTCTTGGTGAAATATCAATTATTTTTTACAAATATTTATTACCTGAGATTTTTAAGTTTTGATACCATAAAACTTATTTATTAATTTGTACTTGTTAGTGTCTGTGGCTTTATTAATTTACGGTTTTGATCAAGTAATTCGGATGTCGATTAAGTATTTAATCCAATAATTCTTGGAATAAACCAACATTTTAATATGAATTGCAAAACGATGATTCTAAATCAATAATCAAAAATTACGAATGCATGTATCCGTTGAAAGAACGTTCAAAAGATATGTTGTTGTTGCTTGTCATGGACATGGACTTTACAAATGTCAGTTAGTGAGGTCACACTTGTCTATAATTTTGATAAATGATCATGCTTGCGAACTTTTGTTAGAAAACAAACACTAATTTTGAAACGTGTTAAACGAATGGACGTATTGCATTTCAACCGGATGTATCTTGAAAATTATGTTTTACTAAATTGGGCGACTTAATTATGGAGTTTTGGTGTTAAATAGTTTAACATGTCACTAAAATGGATGTTTTTCTTTATGTTTTCCAGATCTCTTTTTAATGATCGTTTTAACTATAGAGTACCACTTTATTTTACGGTTATTACACCAAAGTAAAATATTTTATGACACAACGTTAAAAATTTGTTCCTCATGTTTTCAATAATGCAAATGACACCGAATTTTTTTTTCTTCTTCAATACTTATATTTAGTATGCGGCGTCGAATTGATTTAATTATCTATACTGCGGCTACTTTAATTATCGTATTGGAAGACAGTTGTTTGGTTTGTTGATACATCTGTCCTAATTAAACCTAAAATTACATTTATACCTTGTCATTTCAATTCGATTTTGAATTCAGCAAATTGCTGTATTTAAGATCCGATGTAAATTAGGTTTGTATAATTTACATCTGTCCGGTTGACTGATTTTTTGCCACCGGCGTTTTTATTTTAAATTTACGTCGTGACAATTTCTTTGTCGAATTGATGCACATCTTGTGTTATTATTAAATATTCAGTTTTTACGCAGTAACACTTTATTAATTTTATTCATTAACGTCGACTACAGGTGGCTTCGAATTTAAATATTGCAGAAAGTCACGTGAAACAGTTTTGGTATGATTTCTTTCATGTATATGTAAGTGATTGTAGCAGTTTACATTTCACGTGAAGGTAATTTATTTATTCACACCTTTACAAAGGCGTTTACTCTTTCAAAATATATCGCGATAAAGCACTTTTTTGTAATTACACAAATATAGGTGTTAAAATTAGCTTTTCTATGTTTCTAATTTTTTTTTATTTTGAATAGTAAGAAAACGTTGCTGCTTTTGAGAAAGCTTGAGCTTGAGACCTATGCAGATGTGTTCTGCATAAGTGCATTCTTGTAGGCTGTCAGGTCGATCCCGGTCGAGCGTAAGTGCATTTGCTTGTCTCCCAGATCTAAATATGCGAAAAAATATAGCTTGCTTAGACATAATATGACACGAATGGGAATCGATCACCGTGTTCTACTGTTGGATGAGCTGTTAGATGTCTACTCTCATGGATTTTATATGGTTCTGTTGGTATTCAATTTGTTAACTTGTTCTTTAAGAAAAGCCTTTTTGTAGTGTACATTTTATAAAGTTGTCGTTTATATTAAAAAAAAAATAATAAAATGCTACGTAAATTTTACTACCTACTTAGGGTTTCCCATAAATTGTGCAATTACATCCGCGAAAGCTTTTAGAATTTATTCCCCCTTCGCAAGAATAACACATTCTTCTTGTGCTGTATCTGATAAGCCTCTGGAAGGCTTTTTAATTAAATTTACAATTAGCGTTCGACGTGCACCCACTAATTAATACGGTAACGTAAAGATCGTCTTTTAAGCGGCCGTTTCTTAGGTCCCCCTGGGATGTTGGTAAGGTCGCGACGCGGAGAAGAGATATCTGGATATGTTAATACGTCTGTCCGATGAAACCATAGTATATCTTTAGCTACTAATTGCATACAAATCAACGACTGAAAGAGGCCGCAAAATTTATGTTAAATATCCAAGAGATGCGATCTTAATCTGGTTGACTGTCTGCAGTTCCACTCCGAATTAGGTTGTTTGTTTCGTTAATATTGGTTTCATTTACTGAATTAATGTATCCTTTGTATCGAGTTGTATCCTGATTTAATTTAATACCTTCGTGTACATATTTGGAAGCTAAATCGATCTTCTTTCATTGACGATTATTGTTTATTTTAGAAGCGATTTACAAATGATAAATTGAGCAACAATCATTTCTCTTCCTAACAAAACCATCACCAACTGCAAAATTGTCATTAGAAAAACATGAAGGCTGAATTTTACATCGTTCATAAAAAAAACGTTACGATTAAGTTTATGACTTGTTCCGTCTGTTATTAGTTTTAATAAATGAAGCTTTAAAACCTTCGTTATTGTACTTTTCAGTTTAAGTGTACCTAATTATGTTTTATTCTTTATTATTGTAAGCAACATTATGTTGAATATTATGGTCCGCTAAAAGTAATAATCGAAAAATGATGTTGTTAATAAACATTAAAATAGACATTAAAAAAAACTTGAACTAATAATAAGCGCATAATAAGGAAGAAATTAATCACCTGTCATGTTAATTCCTAAAGGAATTTCAAATTAAATAACTTCCTCATCTTGTACCCAGTACCTAATATCTATTTAATATTTTCATGTACATATTTTGACACGAAGATAATTAATTGAACCGCAGTTTATATTTGTATAAAGCATTAAAGTATAAAAACGGGAGTTCAGATAAAACTCTCCTCTGTGTGTGGCTTCCGATTATAATAATCAGGGTTAAGTCGCCGGCTTTGGAGACGAATACGCTTTATCAGATTTAGCAATGAGGGAAGTGCTCTTTTGGTAGCCCCGAAGATAATAGCATTTTAGCTGACTTACTTTACTGTAGAATGTGAAGCACATTTTTTTTTTATATTCTAAAACGCCATATTAGAATGTCCTTAACTTTAATTAAGATATGTTAGCTGCCCGCTACCGTCAGTTTGTTTACTGATTAATGCGATCATTTTAATGTCACTTAAAAAAGTGTTTTAATTAATTGGGTATCGTTAATTTTGTTATAGTTAATTGTACAAAAATAACTTGAAACTTGTAGTTTGTTTAGGGTAAATACTTTAGCTTATGCTTATGATGAAGTCATGAATGGTGTCTTTGTAAGTGGTCCATTCTTTGCTTTTTCCCTAATTTATAGAACAATTTGGTGCAAAACAAATTTGGACATTTATAAAATTTAAAATCATAAAATTATTTTTTAAGTATTAACTAATAAAGAAAATTTATGAATGGGAATTTCTTTATTAGCTCAACTTGAAATGTAACAGTTTGTTATATTGGCTCAATGTATACATTCAATATTGGTTCGATGTGGTAATACTATTTTGATACAATGACGTATTTTAATGTTTCACCGATAACACATTACAATTTTTACATTAAAAAGTGTTGAGAATATTTGTGAATTGACTGAATGCTGCGTTGGCGGGCGCAATTTCTCTGCATTACCACTTCGGTAAAAAGAATGTAAAGATGCTGTCATGCAACAATTTTGTTTGTAATTATAGTTTTCAATTAAATCACTTTTTTTGTCGAATAACCTGGTGTTTATTTTATACGAGTAATACAGTCCACTATTCCAAATTCTATTAATCCTACGGACCATCTACGATACATTTTTTGGTCCTCCGTGCCGGATATTCGATTATGGATGCACTCCGTTTATAGTAGTTCGCCCCTGCATTTACTGTTATTCAACGTACATACTTTACTGGAAATACACCAGTTACAAATGATTGATTAATTAATTTAAACAGTGGTTTACATAAGATATCAAAATTATCTTTTATTAATTTGGGTGGAACCTTATCAAAACTGCAAGATTTTTTGTTTGAAACATCAGTTATAGTGTTCCAAAACTCGTACTCGGTCACTGGAGTCAGAGGGGAACCACAAAGTTTCACTTTTACTGCGCTTCTTTTCATTATCTATTGTAATGATATGAGCGAGGCTTTATTGAATTGAATATCTCCCTCTTTTTATCAATTTGCTGACAATACGTCCTTTTTAATATCTCATAATGATAAGATTACAGCCATAGAGCACGCAAACGATGCAATAAAAATTATGTCAAACTGGTGCGTTAAGAATAAGTTGTTAATTAATACTAAAAAATAAACTACAGTAAAACCTCTAAATAGCGGTCACTAAAATTAGTTGAAAAACTGACCGGTATATGGAGGTGGCCGTTATTGGGAAGAAAAAAATGTATTTCTATGCGTTGTTTATTAAAATTTTCTAAGTATGGAACATAATACGGTTCGCTATAGGGTACTATATATCTGCATTAAAAAATAACTATAAATGTGCTGATGCAATATTAAATAATTAGACGATATAATAATGGAAGAGTTATACATATTGAATACATAATACATACATTTACATAATATGTACCTATTTTCTAATTGCTCGTTATACCTATTACAATAATTAATTACATACATATACATACCATTAAATTACATTTTTGTGAAATATTTTTGTATTGAGGTTTGTTTTACATTTTTAAGTTTAGTTTGTAAAACAGAAGATTCACATTTTGATAAAATTTGAAGTACTTCTACCGCTAGCTCACTCTTATCATTAGAAAATAGAAAACTTTGCACATCTCTTAGTTTTTCACACACTTCACCCATATCTTTAATGTTTGACGTAAAAACTTCGGATTCTTCTGCACCACTTTCATTGTTCGAATCACAGCCTTCACTATAGTCTAATTCACTGATTATATCTTGAATACTTAAATTGGGGCTTTCGGTCAAAATATCACAATCAATAGATGCATAATTTTCAAGGCTTACACGTTGATTACCTTCTAGTAATACAGGAAAAAGCTGAGCTAGTGGAATTTTGTCTTCTTCATCGAAATCTTCTTGCAGGACCTTTTCCGAGAATCCTGCTTTCGCAAAACATTTAGCAATTGTAATAGGCGAAACGTTTCTCCAGGCTACTGATATCCAAACTAAAGCGCTGGTTAAATTGATACTTTTTTCCGCATCTTCAAAAGGACGTTCGGTATTTGTGAATGTTAGCAGCCTTTTGATTAAAAACTTCCTGTAGGCCATCTTAAAGTTTTGGATAATTCCTAGATCCAGTGGCTGGCAATGGGATGTGGTGTTTGGGGGTAGAAAAACAATGTTCACATTTTCAAGAGTCACTTTGGGATGAGACGTGGCATTATCCAGAAATAATAAGACTTTTCTATTTTCATTTTTTTTCATCAAATTTTTTTAGCCAGGAAGTCATAATCTCTACCGTCATCCAAGCTTTTTTATTAGATACCCATTCTAAGGGCAATTTGTTGATATGAGAGCCTTTAAAGCATCTTGGGTGTTTACTTTTTCCAATGATTAACGGATTTTCCTTATCACCTTCCATATTTGTACAAAATAAAATTGTCAATCTTTGTTTTGCAGCTTTTTACCACTACATTTATCGTTTTTAAAGAGAACGTTTTGTTTGGCATCGCAAGGTAAAAAAGTCCGGTCAGCATTGTACACATTTTTGGGTGAATACTCCTTCAATATTACTGACAGCTTTGCTTTCCAAGCTTCAACAGTGTCCAGGTTAATATCAGCTGACTCCCCGCAAATTGTTTTAAAGGTTATGTTATGTCTTTGACAAAATTTCTCAAGCCACCCATTTGAAGCTTTAAAATCCGTCATTTTTAAATTTTCCGCAACTTCCAATGCTTTCTCTTTTATTAAAGGTCCAGATATAGGGATATTTTTATTCCTAGCTTTACAAAACCAATTGTAAACTACTCGGTCAATTTCTAAACCTTCAGTTCTAGGAAATTTTCTCTTCTGCTCTGTATTGGAACCTTCTTCAAATAGCTTTTTAAATCACATTTGTTTTTAAAATATCGTTAACTTGTGTTCTTCCAACACTAAATTTTTAGCCAACTTTCTAGCACTGGTATTGAACTTTTCACTTTCCACAATTATATCAATTTTCTCTTTAAGAGACAAACGTTTTCTTTTTAGCGACATTGTAATTTTTCTGTACGTCTATATGTACAGCACTGTTGAACATACTAACTCAAACTATGTACGCAAAATACGATTTTTGGGGTGAGCTTAAGGAGCTTTTTAATTGCACTTTCTCAGTAATGTCTGTTGTAAATCGAACAAATTCTTTAAATCCGTTCTTAAATACCGGTAATTACTTTAACCTCACACAATGAAACAATTATATATTATGCACAACTTGAACGCTAAGCTGTTGTCTACTAATGATTTTACTTAAGAATGGCCGGAAATGGGAGGTAGAATTACATGTATTTTTCCAAGAAATAAGTGGCCGTGGCCGTTATCGAGAGGTGGTCGCTATTAGGAGGGTTATTAATATGGATATTTTCGTATAATTGGTTTTTGACTTGGAAAACTTGGCCGATTTTAGAGGTGGCCGCTTTTAAGAGGTGCCCGAAAATATAGGTTTTACTGTGTATGAAATTTCGGAATACCCGAAATCGTCAAAATAAGAGTGTCCTCTTATGGCACGATCACAAAACGATACCTCAAACAAATTGTATAAAATTTTTAGGATTAAGTATACACGAAAATTTCACTTATGAGTCACACATAGATCATGTAGCTTCCAAATTGAAATCAGCAGTCTACGCATATAATAATCTGAAACATTTCGTTAGTATAGCATCAATTAAACAATTTTATTACGCATATGTAGACTCTCATCTATCATACGGTATAATATTTTGGGGCAACTCGTCGGAATCTTTAAGACTGTTTTTGATGACCATTGCAGACCATTATTCTTAAACTTAAGGATCCTGACTTTATCATCACTCTATATACTTAATATTTGTGCATTTGTACATTCTATTATACATAAGAACAAGAACAAGAACATTCAATTAAACATGGGTATGCAGACACGCCATAAAAAGAATTTTGCTATTCCTTCTCACTCTAGTACATTGTTTCATAAAGGTGCTCACTATATGGGCATAAAACAATGATTTACCCCATGAACTAAAATTCGTAAATGACAGTGAGGTCTTTAAATGTAAACTGCGGCAATACCTTGTAGACAAAACGTACTACTTGCTTAATCATTAACTTAATGATAAAATCTAGTCACAAATTGTGATCATATTTACAAATATATTTACTATGTTTTCTTATGCTCTAATTTGTATTAAATTATAGATTTTATTTTACATCTTATTATGATTAATGTATAATTATTATTTTATAACGAGTGCATTCATGCAAATGACAAAGCACAATAACAAATAATAATACAATCTCCTATCATTCAATCAACTGAAAACGTTAAAGCTGAAACAAAACACCACCTTGATTTTGAAGACAAGTCTTCTGGACCCTTATGTAAATTGGAGGATGTACGCAATGGAAAATCCCAGAGCGATTTGATCTAGCACTGGCCCGAAGAAGCTCCCACACTAAATGGGAGCGAAACGTTGCCAAAAACTGGAAATAAATCACTCATTCCATTCCGTACATCCTCCAATTTACATAAGGGTCCAGAAGACACCGCTACTTCTTGGCATAAAATACACAGTTTTTATTTATTTATATTAATTCGAGATTAATCTTATCACTGATGTCAAACGTGAAGTGATTAAATCTCTTATTTGCTCGTCAATATTTTTCTTTTCGTTAACAGATGTTTACTATAAGAATTTCCACTAACAAGTCTTAAGGGAACAATGGAGGTGATAAAGGCACTCGAATCATTTGAGTCATGTTCTACATAGTGTTGTTTATAAGAGCTTCCGTCATATCCCCATTTGGATATCAAGGTGAGACGCTTAGTTGCATCTTCTTCTAAAGTTTGGATTACATCTTTTTGTGACAAAAGTATGCGCTCCGATGTTTTATTTAGTAGGGACTGAAATTTTATTTCAGAACATGTCTCTGTGGTAGTAATATTATCAGGATAGCAGTCATTTTTTGTTAATTGCAAAGTTTTATACGAGGGAAATCTCTCAGGATCCTTCGTCCTGATGATATTATATTGGCGACAAGACAAATTGGTCTCAACAAGCGTAGACAGGGCTTCTTCGTTGCTCATTTGCTTCCTAGATCTTTTATCCTTGAGATCTTGACAAGACTTTTTTATACACTTTTGCACGTTAGGGAGACCGCGTAAGAGCAGAAACAAGCTCGGATGCAGTTCGTTGTCGTGTAGAATGTAACTCCATGGCAGTAGCAAAGGTTAATTGAGGAAGTTGAATTTTACGCCTAATTTCTTTACGTTTTATTCTTTTTGAGCGGTCCGAACAAAATTTAAAATCCTTTGAAGGACGGCCGCGTTTACAAGGACTTTTAGAAGGCACACCAGTTTGAGTAAAGACTGGAAATTTAATTTCGATTTGTAGCCAACCTTTGTGACGTATGGCAAATGATTCCTTGTTATATTTTTGTTGGTCCATTTTTTGCTTCAGTTTTGAAGTAAAACGAGAAACGTTTAATTTCAAGTCCTTCTTCCCTGATTCCGGGCAATTAGATTGCGCTTGGAGAACTTCAACCAAATGATCCACTTTATTTTACTATAAAGGACCCCCATCATTCATAATTGAGAGTAAATCAGCTCTTTTTATATTTAGGACATCATTTGTAGGATCTGTAAACAATATAATAAAAAAAAAATGAGTTGAATCTTATAAAATGTATCTTATAGTCTGGCCTTATCAATTTTTCTTATATTTCCAGCCTCAACATCTTTTAGGAAGAAAAAAAATAGTACGTGCGGAATGTTACGGGTCTTAATTTTTTTGCCACTAAAAGTAGACACTATAGGCTACATCTGATATCGGTGGGGATTTTTTTGTAAGCCCAAGTATTTTTATGAAAAACGAAATTATTCTTACTGCTTATTTAAACATATCACAGCGTTACGTTTACTAGCCAATGATGGTGAACTATTCGAAACCGTCATGATTCACATTGTTTCCAGTAAACTCGATTTTGTTACCTCTCGTAACTGGGAAACATTGCTCAATTCATTAACAAATGATTTAGACAAATTCAACTGTAACACAAATAATAGATAAGGTTACTCCGATATAATCAAAACGTCATTTTTCGAAATCTTTTATAGCAAACACACCTACTTGTGCGCTTTGCAAAAATTATCACTCTTTAAATTCTCGTCTACAATTTATAGACTTATCTCCTCAGTAACGCATTGCTAAAGTCATGGAATTGGCAGTTTGCCTCAATTGCCTTCAGAAGGGTCACTTTGATCCATAATGTACTTAACGATTTACTTACCGGTCTTGTAAGTCAAATCATTTATCGTATTTTATTAGACTCAGTATCCTTATCTAATTTTATACGTGCTGACCTATCTCGAAGATTAAATTTGCACATCGATTTTGAAACCAATTTTTCTTGTTTGATCATCGACAAAATAACTGGCGCTACGCCCAGCATTCGGGTGGATTGCAACATATTTCTTATTCCAGATAACAACCAACTATCTGACCCTAGTTTCAATGAGCTTAGTAATATTGATATGCATTTTTCTCTTTAATGTGCGTTGATCTAGCGCGACTAGGTCTACACTTGCCTCTTTTGGATGTGTGGTTGTTGGTCAAGTTAAGATTCTGATGACCATCCATTTTCTTTACCATTTGAGCGTTTTAGATGACTTTCTATATCATATTTCGGAGCTGGAAAGCTACCCCCAAGAAAAGGTTTTTTCTTCCGAAAAAGTGCTCAAACTTTAACGCGAGACACAAACAGCCGATTTGTAGTTTCAATACCTTGCATGTTTTGGAGAATTGAAGACGACACTGTTCCAAAACGTTTCTCCACCCTATTCCAGAAGTATCAACTCGTTTTATGCAAGAATATCAAAGACTTAAGGTACATGACTCTGTTAACTTTGAATAGTCACCAAACTTCTTATTTCCTTTCTCACTCCGGAATGTTGAAAGAAACAAGCCTAAACTTCGTGTTGTTTTTAATGGTTCTTTATCAACTACTTCTGAGTACTCACTCAATCACATTGAAATGGTTGGTCCGACTATACAACAAGATTTATTTTCCATCTTACTTTGATTTCGAAAGAATACTTTTGCTATTGCTGCTGACATTGAAAAAATGTACAAACAAGTGTTGTTTGAGCTTAACCAAAGATTATTGCAACATATTTTTTGGAGGTCTTTCTCCTCGGAGCCATTAGTTTCTGATTATTTGAATATTATTACTTACGGGGGGCTTCTACTTTCTTTCTCGCAATTCGTTATAAGTACCAACTAGGCATAGAGTGCGAAACTTCAGTTACCGAAATGGTTCAGCGCCAGCCACATCTGTCGGAAAGGTCATGGCCAAAGTGTTAATTGATTGTATTGTAAAAGGCAGAACAATTACCGGCAAATATTGACTCAAACTCTAACCTTCTTAACCAGCTGGATGCCAAAATTCACGAGAAGAGACCTGGCTTGAAGAAGAAAAAATCTTCTTTCACCAGGTCAATGTTGGTGATGGAAAAACTGCGGGATTTGGAGATGATTTCCTCGGCCGTCTTTCATATTCTCCTGATTTGGCATCTCCTGACTTCCATCTGTTCCCAAACTTAAAGAAATTTGTTTCAGAGAAGCGCTTTGCATCCAATGAAGACTATTCCAAACTTTCACTTTTGGAAATTCGAGTTCTGTTATTAAATAGCTGTGACAGGAAAATTTTTCCCAAAATTTCCGAAACTATGAATTTTTGATAATCAAAGATTTTTTGAATCGCGAAGAAAAAAAATTCTTTTCGCGGGCCATTCCCTCGCGAAAAACAACGGAATGCTACATTATTAACGCACTCTAATTGCACGTTCTTTTGCGGGCAACAATTTTGGTTTTATCGCATTTTCCGCACTTTTTCTCGAACAAGGGGTTGTGGAGAACTATTTTCAATCTTTTTTGCCTGCCCAACACTCTTGGTTCCCATCACCAATTTCGAAAAATTGATACTTTTCGAAATATTAAAGAAAAATCTGCTCCGAGTTTTGAACAATTTATTTAAACAATGCAATGTGTTGCTGAAATGTGAATAGTGTGATAAATATGTCAGGTAATTTAACTGTTGTCCACGGGAGCGGCGTGGTATTGTTTTAGGGGCAGACCTTGCATCTCAATGGGACGCAATGAGCTATACGTCAATGAGGATCTAACAAAATATGAAAGAGAAAAAGCAAAATATGAAAAGGAGAAAGGAAAGCAAGTGGAAGTTGGATACAATAAAGTAGCATCTGGTGGATAGATGGAATGAAGCCAAGGAAAGTTTACAACAAATTCATATAAACTTCAAAAACAAATTTAGTTATAAAACATAAGAAGCAAACGGAGAAACAGGGTGGAGAATAGCTCTTTAGAACACAAGAAAAAAGTGGAAATTAGAAAAACAATATGAACAGCTACAGTTATGTTATAACAGAAACTAAAAAGAAAGGAGTGAAAGAGATTGAATTTAAAAATGGACACTTTATGGTACTTTAAATATTTAAGGAACTGAAAGGGTGTAACCGTTATAACGGAGAGAATTATTAAGTTAGATGTCTGCATTCAGAACGAGTTGTTAGTAATGACATCAATTGTTTATATTGGAATGATTTAAATTTAATGGAAATTATTTTGGATTTAAAATTAAATGGATGAATTATGTCGGGGTAACCATGTAAACATAGATTGTCACATAAATAAATTAAATATAAAATATAAAGTCATTATTTATTTATTTGTATGGTACATTTTAAATATTGTATTGTGATGTAAGTATTATGTATGGTGCCCGAGAAGATCAGTATAAACCTTTGTCATAATTGGAAATATTATTTAATTTAAGAAGTAAAATACATTGCATAATATTATATAAAGTAAAAATAAATACACTGCATAAATTTGGCGCCCAACGTGGGGACAATTGTGCATTAAATACAAATATATTCTTGATTAATTATAATTAAAAATTTTACACGAAGAATGGCTAGAGAAAGGGATGACAGGGAAGTAGAGAAAAATTCAGGAGAAGAGGATAGAACGCTTACAGGTTTATACGAAGTTGAAGAAGAGGATACAGGAAGACAAGACCATGCCATAGGAGGACCAATGTCACAGGGAGAATTACTTCAACGGTTATTAGATAGAATAAGACTTAAGAAACGTGCAAACAAGTATAAAAGAAATCGATAATAAATGAATCAGAATTACTAAATCGAATTTTTAACAAAAGATTGGAGAACACGGACAGCAGGACGAGAATCCTAGAAAAGAAAATAGGCGGTTTAGAAGAGAAAATGGAAGAAAACATATTTAAAAACAAAGAGATTCAAGACATTGTGATAAATCTAGAAAATAATGATAAGGAATTAAAAACGAGAAGAAGGTTAGAAAATTAGGGAACGAGGAGATTAAGAATAGTCTAGTTCTAGTCGAGAAAAGGAATGAAGACAGGGTAGCACAATACAAAGGAGAAATAAAAGGAATAATAAATTGGGTCTATGGCGAATTAAATGGAAAGATAGAAAGAAAAGTACTGGCAAAGGAAGGAACGTGCGATGTACGCGACCGCAAACGAAGTGGACGAGTTGATTAGAATGAACACGAATAAAATACCGGAAATATTTACGATTCGCCAATGTTGTTCCTTGAAAATCTAGAGAGACAATTTACACCAACCATGATCGAAAATAGATAGCTAAAAATTGTAGATAAGACATTGAAGGGAGAAGCCAAAACTTGGTTTCGGTGGATTAGGTACAAGTACAATGGTTATGAACAAGACGAAGTCACAGAGCGAATATTTAAAATCGAACGAAACAAATTGGAAACGTTTTATAAAATAGGAAAAATTAAATACTACAAGTAAGAAATAAATTTCTCTACGATCATTAATGGAATATAGTAATTCTGAAATCATTTTTAATAATAGAAAGAATAAATTCTCGCCCTTGAGATAGAATATTTATTCTAAAACACCTGGTTCTTATGGGTTTTGCATGTATTTTCATTCAATAACAAGTAACAGAATGAATATTCTGTAATTGTGCTCAACGAAATAATTAGACAGTCATGATTTTCTGAACTGTCAGTGTCAAATGTAAATTCAACGTATTAGATGTTTTGAGGCAAGTATTAATTTAAATTATATAAAGTGAAAATCGACATGATAGTGGAGAAAATATATTTGAAGTGCTAGAGAGTACTAAAACCTGGCTTGAAGAGAGAAGGCTATGTAGATGTAGAGATAGGAAGAGTCTTTCAAAAAATCGATTCATTGAAAAGTGGGAAGACGATATTAATAGTAAATTAAAAATGAATTAAGAATAAATCAGGTTGAAGAATTTGACATGAGGTATAAAAAAGAGAATTTTTTACCTTAGCTAAAAGTTAGTATAAGAAGAGTGTGCGTGAAGATAAGTGTGGAAAAAAATTCAGAATTAGATAGAAAGATAAATGAAATTATACGAAGCTCAAGAAAGAAGTGTTAGAAGAAGAATAAATAATGAATTATGAAGTTATAGGAGACATAGGAAGTTAAATGAAAGAAAAGTTATGAAGCTTAAGAAAAGATGCTCGGAGGAAAAGGAAAAGAAGGAAAAAAATGCTAAGAAGTGAGATAAGAAGTTTAATAAATATGAATAAGGAATTAGGAAGAAATATGAAGTATAGGTATAGAGTAAAAGATGTGAATAAGAAACAATGAATGATATATTCTTGATTGAATTTAAAAATTTTAATTTTAGGCAAACAATAAATAAAATAAAATAAATCGGGGTGAAATGTAATGATTTAAATTTAAGGGAAATTATTCTGAATTTAAAATTGAATGGAGGAATTATGTTGGGGTAACCATGTAAACATAGATTGTCAAATAAATTAAATATAAAATAAAAAGTCATAATTGGAAATATTGTTTAATTCAAAAGTAAAATACATTGCATAATAATTCAATAGGTAAAATATCTTAATAATCAAAGAACCAAGGAAAGATATAAAGGATGCAAAAGTAAGAAAAGCAGCAGAAATATATAGCGGTTCTGGTATAAATAAAACTATAAATAAAAATGACAAAATCACACAAGTACATAGAATAGCTTCCAAAAAATACAAATCTATAAACTGTTAGACGAAGAAAAAAGAATAAAATGTGCATGTAAGGATAATTCGTCATTTTGTTTATTTAGTGAGAATAGTGAAAATAGTGAAAAATTTTCTTAATGAATTATTATAGGATAAATTATATTAATAAAATTAATTAGTGATGGATCCATTTATGTATTGGTGTTTTTAATAATAAATTATAACTTAGGTTAACCCACTACTAAAAATATTTGATTAGCTAAATTGACTTTAGTTTCGACTTGATTATTTGCAAGTCATCATCAGAATAAGTATTTATAATACATCTACTATTAAAATTGTAAATAATACTAAAGAAACCTTTCATTTTTTTAATATTTTTACTTGTGATATCAAAATATCTAACCCAATTGGACCTATAGTTAATTTCATTAATTCACCTACTTATTTAATTTCAAAATTTTTATCTAAACTAATACCAAAAGATTTACATGTTAACCCATTTTTTTCAACAAAAATACTAAACCACGGATTGACGATTTAACAAATCTTTATTTATCTAATTTTTTAGAATTGAACTTAATATCTTTTGATATTACTAATTTGTTTCCGTCAATTCCACCTCAATACCTCTTATATAAAAACTTTTAGATGAGAGTGATTTTTCTAACTTAATTATTTTTCACATTTTAAAATGCTTGAATTTTGCCTTAATAATTTGTATTTTAATTTTAATAATAATTATTGTAAACAAAATCAAGAGCTCCTGTGGGATCATCTCTTTCACCGATTTTAACAGAATTATTTCTAGATAACATTGAACAAAATTTTATTTCAATTAACTCTTTATTTATTAATAACGTAATTTTTGGATTTTATTCATAATAGAATAAATTTTACTTATGAAATTTCAAATAATAATAAAATTTCATTTTTAAACATTATTATTTCTCTCCATTATTATTATCCATTATTTGAAAAATTATATAATTCAAAAAAAAATTTCAAATAATTTTTTAAATATTCCTTTTATACCAATATTGCCAAATAAACTAGAAAAGAGTTAAAAACATAATATTAAAACCTCATTTTACAATCACAATACTTAAAAATTTTTTTTTAGTCAATTAAAAGACAAAACAATAATTTAAAACCAATAAGAATTAATATTCAAAATAAATTGTAATAATTGTGATAACTGTTATATTGGCCAAACTGAACAATACTTGCAAAAAAGAATTAATCAACATAAAAATTCAATTAAAATTAAAAAAAATAACCCTCAAAAATCTAACACAGCATTATCAGACCACACAGTAAACCTTTTACACAACTTCAATTTCAATTCACCGATAATATTAGACAAAGAGAAAAATTTAAACAAACGGTTAATACTAGAAATGTTACACAATATCAATAAAACAGTAAACTATAAAACTGACATAGAAAAACTAAATCTTATTTATCATAATTTAATCAATTAAAATAACAAAAATATAAAACCTATATTAAACAAAATCATAATTATTTTCATTTTATAAAATAAATTAAAACAGTTACATACAACAAAAAAAATTTAGAAATTAGTCTCTACAAAATATCTTATAACAAATAGAACTTTCTGTTGGCATTCCTGCCATAGATAACTACAAACTAACAAATGTTAGAAAATATCCAAAGATTTCTATTTACAATTACAATAATAGTAATCAACTTTAGTCATGTTGATTGCAAAAAACTTTCACATAAGTATTTTTATATACTAACCAAAAAAATATGCTGAAACATACAAGGAATACATACTTTCGGTAACATGCAGGTGCGTAGGAGATTAATTCTTTCACTATCCTATATTAATATTTGTAGCTTTTAGAATTGTAAAGAGGGAGAAGAGTGTTGCTGGGAGAGAAATGGGAGGGTATTGAATGGATGAAGAATGTGAGGGAAAAAAGAAAATGTATGAAAGGAAGAGAAAGGGAAATAATGAGAATAGAGTGAAGAAAAGAATTAGGGAGTATTTTTTGTTGTTGTTTTTCGGTTTGTTTTGTTACTATAAAATTGTAAATTTGTAAAAAAAGTCGAATCATTTGTTAATGTACGATATGACAAATAAATTGAATTGAAGCCGGAAACTATAGTCAATTTATCTAATAAAATATTTTTAGTATTGGTTTGACCTAAGTTATAATTTATTATTAAATTATATTATTTTATTAAAAAAATTGTCTTTGTATATTATGATCATTTTTGTATGAGAATAATAATTTCTATTGGTAATAAATCATTTTGTGGTTCTGAGGAAGATTAGAGAAATAAAACCGAAACTAGTCAGCTGGATCCCAACATATACCTTTAGTGAAAACTAAAAATAATTCGTTTAATTTTAAAATCACTTTACATTTAGGAAATGGTTATATAGATTTTAGAAATTTAAATATGATTGTAAATATCACTAATTTCCTAATAAAAAAATTCAACCGCGTTCTATATGGTTTGGAAGCAAGAAGTTAATTTCTAAATGTTATAATATAATGTTACTATTAGTATGCATTCATAATTTGTAGTAGGTAAAATAGTTGTCATATAGAAAAGCAAAAAAAATAGATTTATAAACTGGTAATTAAGAAACCGCTACATTTGATTTACATGTTCAAAGTAGCACTTTTTAGTGCGTTTCTCTTAATGTAAAGCATGTAAAAGGTGCTTCTGTGAGTTGTTCGTTTTAAAATTAAAAATAATTACAACGTAATTTATGGGTGTAAAACTAATCTGGTGGTTCTAAATAATAGTGAATAAATTCCAATCAATGTAATGAGTTTTTACATTTTACTTGTTTGATAGGAAACAACCGAATTTTCCATTAATCATATTTACATTTTAGTAAATAACGGTGTCCGCCTTCCGATATTTCATTGATAAACTGCTCATAATTTATTATATCCATCTGATTGCTCTTGTATACAATTCCTCCCGGCCAACAGAAGCTAAACGCTTCGGATCGGGTGCTACTTTTTATAAATACCAATAATCGAAGTTGGGCGCAATCCTGACCCATAAATTAACCATTTCATAATTGGTTTTCAACATTGTAATTAAACGTCTTTCTGTGGGTATCGTGATTTATTTTATATTTATCAACCGTGAACCGTCCTACAAAGAATACTGTAAACAAACAAGGAATATAATACGGCGGTGATTATTATCGCCAGGACACACATGCAGTCAGGCGCCCCATTTATTTCTTCACTGAATTTATTCATTAATTAGCGCGGGTACATTTTACATTTAAATTTTTGACTAATTTAAACGTACGCTAAAAACAGCCAGCGTTGTTTACGAAAAAAAGGTTCACTTATTTTGTGAAGGAAGCGAACAAAAAAATGAAACGCCCGGAGCTTACAAGTTATGTGCTCTCGACTTTAGTCTTTTTTATAAATTTTCCATGGAAGTTTCAATTTGACATTTTTCTTGGTTTATCATTATCCTATTGTCTTCGTAATCCGGTGGCGTTTGTTTGGTGGTTGCCGGTAGCAATGAAAGATTTGTGCTTTTGTACCGTTTCGAACAAGTTTATTATTTTACCCTTAATTGGGAGATCAAAAGGAGTATATATTTCAATTTAGTCTTATAAAATAATTAAAGCGCGTTATCATTATTCTACAATAATATTATTACTACTTATAAATGGATTACATAGTGAAAATTGAAATGTTTCTTATAAGCCTGCTTAAACTTTCGGGAACGTAAAAGCAGGCGTATCAGATATTATGATAAGCATGATTCTTTTGAGATGTCGTAAATCCATATCCGGGTTAGGATGAAAAAAAAGTGCAAAGATTGTAAACGTTGTCAAAATCTACTTTAGGACTACTTTAACATAATGTAAACAAAATAAATGTCGTCGGCAGTTATAAAGACGAACTACAGGGATTCCGGTACAGTTTTACTGTGAAAACTCGTGAGAACATAAACGTGTTTCTATAACAGTCGACGCTTTTTGGATCGCGATAGCTGCATGTATCAGGACAAGCACCCCACAGGATGTCGACTACACTTAAACTTTGCCCTGTTGTGTAAAAAAAAAGAAACTTATCGGAAAAGTGAGAATTACTAAATTTCATGTAACATAAATCACAGTTCAACAACTACGTACTTGGTTAACACTATCCGTAATTACTTATTCGAAGATGCTAAGCTCATGTATGTATTATTTCTTGAACGATATACGAAGATGTTTCTAATACAATTTAACAAAAAAAATTAATTAGTGATCTTGCAGTTTTATTTAATGGTTAATTATTATTTTTGGAACGAATTGATTTGTAATTGAAGCCATGAGTTTTCTTTTTTTTTGACTTAAATTTTTTTTGGTATTGTATGTGCCTATGCAATTATATGTTAAAGATTACTTTTACAGTATAAATTTCCGTTACTTCGTCAGATGATACAAATAAAACAAATACATGCATTAATTTAGAATAAAATTAAAATAAAGATAAGCTAATTTCTTTTGTGGTTTGTCTTTAAATACAATGATCGCTGTTGTACGTAAACAATATATTTTATAATTCAGTAAATATTTAATTAATGCTTTTTATGATAAATAAATGCATTTTGACCAACCAAACAAAGGGTAATTAGTTACTCTTTTTATGCAACGAAAACAAGGATCTCTTTAATCGACATTAAAATTCGACAAAAAATGTACATTATATGTAATTTATTCGTGATCACGTTGTATCTAAATAATATCTTTTGGTTATTCTGGTAAATATTTAATTAATGTGTTTTATGAAAAAAAATATTTTAACGCGGGAACCAAGGATAATTAGTTCCCAAACGAACATACGTTGATTACAGATGAATATCAGGATTCTTTCAAGTGGAGAGATGAAATCAAAAACCACTACCAAGTCTTCTTGAAATTATGGAGTGAAAGTCGCATCTAACATTAAAATTCAAATTCCATTATCGCTCAAAAAGCATCAATAAAGCTTACATAGGTCAAGCAAATTAAAAATAGGGTAATGGTCTTTCATTTTATTCCACCACCTGAAGGAATCCTTATGAGAATATTCATCTGTCGGTACAATTTTGGAAGATTTAACAAATTTAACTCAAACGTTGACTATTAATACGTTGTTAGTAAATATATTAATCCATTACTTGGTTTTAAGAACAAAATCAGTAGTAATAATAATAAAAATAATAAGGGAGGAGGTATGGGGAAAATACTTGAGAAAAGAACGTGGATATTTGAGAGAATAGTGAAAAGTGTGTTTATGTATGGAGCGAAGGTGTGAGGATGGAAAGAATGGGAGAAACTGGAGAAGATTCAAACAAAGTATTGGAAAAAAGGTTACAGACAGGAAAAAAGGCAATAAGGTGTGAAGGACAGAGGGAAGAGAATAAGATACTGTATCGATGTTGGAGAAGATAGAGGCACAAAAGATAAAATATGGTTAAAATGAGAGAAGAAGATATTATGGAAGAGGAGGATATGGATATTTTGGATGGTTGGTTATAGTGAAAGAGCTATTAAACTATAATCACAGAAAGGATGGGAAGATGATTTGCATCAAGATGAGGATTGAGCGGAGTATGGATTTCATCTACCTTGTATTGGAATTAGTTTCAGTACCACTTCATTCGACACAAAATAGGATTACTGATGAAATGATTAGCAATAAAGAAATAAATTTCTCCCTCATCCCAAATTCCAAAAAATGTGGTTCAACCCTGCCCATCCTGTCTGACTTTTTTACAAGAACTGTGCAAGAGGCGCATAGGATCGGAAATTTATTGTAAAAGTATCACCTATATACACTAAACCACATGAGCAAGGAATACGATATACACCTTGAGAATAAAGAGTCGGAAACTTATCTTTAGGGGAAGGTAGAACTTGTGAGATTTTGTTAGAAGGTGTAAAAATAGGTTTAATGCCGTTTTTTCGAAGAAGAAGGAAATTGTGTAGATTATGATGAAAAAGACTAAAAGTATTCACATTTTTTAAATTAAAAAAAAGGCAAACTTTCTTTATTTTAATCAGGCTTTCATTAAGTGTGATATCATCGAAGATTGCTGAAACGCAGTAACTTATCAGTGCTAAGGGTGGTTTTCTCTAGTGGACAGTTCTCTCGACTACTTTGAGTAGGTATTTCATTGGCTGCTTTTGATCATTAAAAAAGCTTTGAAATTTGCAATCCACTTTCAAGAATATAGTTTTACTTTATTTGCTTTAATGTAGTGGATATACATGCGGTTGGATGGCTGCGAGTTGCGTTGTTCAAATAAGTATTTTCTTATTATATATGCGAGGTTAAATTGTCATATTAATGTTTGAAAAATTTCTAGATTAACCTGATGTTTTTTAGCTTCAAGAATCGAAATTAATCTTTGCTTGATTTTTTCGCTGAGTATTTTTTCACATTATGTTTCAAGGAATGTTTCACCGGATGCATTATCAAATTGATCCACCTGAGATGATGGAATGAATGAATTCTTATTATGCAATTAAAACATTTTCACCTTCGGAAATTTTTTTACAAATATTTTAGATCGATCGATTTTGGCTTATTGATGAGATCTATGCTTCGTGTCCATTGTTAAGATGGATTTTCTTATATGTCTACACAATTCAACGGTCATTGCTTGGACAAATTGGTTACATAGAGGATATTCGGTAACTATTTATACGTTTTCTTGATTTATTCAAATTATGTACGAGCTACGCTATTTTTGGACTATGTTTTAAGTCTTCATTCTTCATTGTTGGCTGAAGTCAAGTGGTACTACTGTCCTCTTTTGTTTGTTGATTTTTATATTTAAAAAAATGACTTAACTGCTGATATTTCAGATGACACAAATTTGTGTGAACCTTTATTTATTTTTACAATTAAACTTCCATGTCAGTTTTTACAAATCTTCTTACTAGCTTTCATTTGAAAATTTTTTAGTCATAGTGTTCGTTTTATACTATTACTATTACTTGTTGTCTAAAACCTCAAAACGTACGTCAATTTTCTTTAAAGTTTTTTTTTAAGGTTTTTTGATATGGAAGGTGATCAGTACGTTACAGTACTCCATGGTCAACAAGAAAAACATGTTGTTCCTGAGAATCACCACTTTGGTTTCCGGACCTGGTCATCAAGATCCTCCCGGATAATTAGGAAAAATGTACAACAGAATTTCACAAAACACAATCACATTACACACTTCATTATACTAGGGTGGGTAAGGGTTGGCATATTTAGGTTTTAGTGGTTTTCCTAAACCTTGAAGTAAATGCTTTGCCAAGACGAACCAATCCACAATTTCACACAGTTTCGTCACCACACTGTACAGGTTTATACTGATCTTCTGGGGCACCATACATAACACTTACATCACAATACAATATTTAAAATGTACCATACGATTAAATAAATAACTACTATCGGGGAAATTCTCCTGAAAACGGGGGTAAGTGAGAAATTATCGCGCAAATCTGAGTTTTCGGGATGCCGATTCTTCCGGAAACCTTCCATAATCGTAAAATGGTTAAATTCCTTTGTCATAACTCGGTATGCCATTCTCGTACAAGCCATCGTTTTGCGGGTGATTTTGCGCGCTATAATTTTAGTCTTCACGACCAAACTCGAGAAAACAAAATTTTTGAGATGCAATCTCGAAAATGATATTTTCAGAAACAAATGGATTGCTTGGTTTCGCAGAAATCTACAAGTTTAGGAGTCTCTGAAAGACACTGATTCTACTCAGTTTTTGATACCTGACATTTTTAGTTCTATCTCTCAAATTAATTGGACCGAGATCTTTCAAGTTATGGCAACGCACACGGGAAAGTTTTTCAAATATAATATAAAGCGCAACTAAGATTGCCCGGTTTTTTGCGAGTAACAATTTTGGTCTTATTTTGCACAGGGACACATTTTTGAAAACTGCCTTTCGCGGATTTTTTCCGTGGTCCTAATGCAACGCTGTTTGATTAAATTGCGATTTTCTTACTGGCAATAATTTTGGTCCTATGACAAATTCGAGAAATCGAAATTTGAAATATGGACCAAAAACTGCTCCAATTTTTGAAAGTGAAGATTTTCGTGAACAGAACCATGGAGAAGTTCACATAACGACTATTTGAAATCCTTTTCGCCAGAACGATATTTTTGGTCAAGATCATAGTTATTTTCAAGATATCAGAGAAACAGTGCTGCTGAAAAGTAAAGCTGTTTTAAATATGTCAGGCAAGTAAACTTTTTTCCACATCACCAAGGTAAAATTGCAGGTGCGTTTTGTTTTAAGATGGTGTCCACGGGAGGTGACGTGTTCAGTATTCGGAATCACGTTGTTCGATCCGCGGCCGATTCTTGGAGTGGAAGCAGGCTGAAACTACCCATCCCTAGTTTTTCACTGTTTTTTTCACTTTCCTCTGCATTTTTTCTTGGTCGAAGTTCTCTAACTTACCTTTGAACGATTTCCTTGTCATGAACATCAGAATCAGCGGCGGTGGTTTTAATTTTTTGTCTTCTTCTTCAATCGCATTAAAATCCAACTCTTTTTGTTTCTGTCACAATTGTGACACAATGTGCAAAAGGTGTTCGCGAAACCGCGACTTTAAGAAAATGGAGCAGTTTTTGGACCATATCTCGAAAAGTATTCATCTAAGCAATTTGAGGGATAAGACCAAAATTGTTTCTCGTACAAAACTGTGCAATTTGAGCGCGTTAGGGAAATATTCCGTAGTTTTCTCGCGCGGGAATGGTCGAGAGAGGAAACTTTTTCTTTCACTCTAAATATGTGGGTCCAACTAATTTACAGGATAATTCAAAACATGTCGTGCATCAAAAACTGAACAGAATTGGTGTTTGTCAGTTTCAGTTTCTAATTTATGACATCATCACAGAAAGTCTCATCTTTTTGTAAGATTAGCTGTAACCACACTTTATCTTTTTCCCCTTAATCAGTATGTAACATGGAGAAAGTCTTGGTGAGGGTAAGTGCTGAACTTTATATACGTATTTATTTAGCTTACCATGTTCTACCTTCACATATACAATCTCTTTTGACATTTAACGAGGAATACAGGCTTGGGTGCTGGTTCAGCAAGAAAATATTTAATCCGATCTAAGTGAATAATTTTTACAACTTGTATATGTGTGACGAAACAATAAGGAGGAATGAAATTGACCTCTTGATAAGTATAGAAAGACCCATTTCCTTCGTGGTCAATTCAGCACCGCACCTTCGGCTAGAAACGTAGTGCGTATACAATTTTAATTTTTAAATCGTTCTGAAGACAAACTAATCGTAGTTTGTGATGGCGTAGTGAAATTCAATATTGATTTGAATTCACGTAAGTTTTAAAAACTTTCGTCAATTTTAAACATTAAGGGTTGTTTTAAATTTTTTTTTTCTTCCTGCGTTTATTTGCATAATGCATTTATTCCACAGTAGTAATAAACAATGTATAAATAACAAAGCTTAAATATGGTTCAAATTATTATACAGTGCTGAAGCGTTTAGTTTTCTTCTTTTTACTTTTACGTAAATATAGAAAGATTTCGCACAGTTATGGTTTGTAAGAATAATAAAAGCAAAATTTCATGGTTTTTAACCAAATCTCTATTCTTTTGACGGTAACAGGAAGTGACTTTTACGTACTTAAATATTGTTGATGATAATATTAAAAGGAAATCATTAATATGTTTAGATTTATCTGTAGTACAATTAATACTATATTTATGTTAATTTTAATTAACAAAAGATTCTTTTAATATTTTTATGGACGATTTCAATGTTATCGATAAATTCTCGCACGGTTAACTGCTGTAAGAAAATAAGATATCCATCGACCACATAAAGCTCGGACAATTCGACGGATCCCTCAAACAATGCCTTCGAGATCTTTTAATCAGATATATGGTTTCACGATTGTACAACATCTTTTTTGAACTGCTACTAATTTTTAGAATGTGTAAGAATTTTATAAATGGCCCTTATAATTCTGTCAAGAAAATAATTTAAATGTATACGTATATTTAAACAAAAAAGTGGAAGTTATTCTGGGAATGTGGACTTTATTGTCGTAATATCTTCAATTAGAAATACAGAAATATTTTCCACAAAACGTCGTTCACTCACATCAGTCACAACAAGATTGCCGCAAAGTAAAACACATATCAAAACGAAAAAGAATAAATTAAACGTTCAATTCTCGAACGATGTATCGATTTCGAGCTATGAATGTTTGAAAGCGAAACGTTCGAACTATCTAACCCATATCATGAAGACATTTCACCAATGGCAAACAAAAAAAAATTGTCAATAAAATTCAATAGGATTTGATAGAACAAACTCCCTTTATACGTTTAGTATTTCTTGCAAATGTTATAGTTTTTCAATTTTTCGAAGATTTGTGAAATGTGAAAATTGTAGAATTTTTTTTTAAATAAATAATTGTCGATATTAAAAATGTGATTGTAATTCTTGTCGACAAAGGTTGTACAAGTGATTTAAAAACAAAAAGTAATCAACTCTGACAGTTTGTATAGGAGTAACTTCAATTTTTTATACCGGGTTTAGGGCACCCTCGTCAACGGTAATGCACGTATAAAAATTGCATATTGTCGATTGTTATACATTTACTCTAGTTTATATAGTAAAAATTTGTTATGAAAGTGTGAATGCTTGTACTTCATTAGAAAAAACATAAATTAATTACCGCTTATTTGCAATTCTATTTTGAATAAAAAATCTGAACGTTTTTATTTATAGTTGATGTTGTTTTTACGAGATGTAAAAATTCGAAAAATTTTAATAATTTGAAGAACAAGTGTTTTGAATTCCATTCGTTGGTTTTACTAATTACCTCTTTTCCCCGTTTAATAAAATATTCACATGTTTGTGGATATTTTTCGGTTTTGGGGGGTTGAGGTGGTAATTAGTCAAAGGTTAGAAATCAATACGATTGCGGTCAAGATTCGTCGTTTAATTTATTCCGAAAGCCCTAAGTGACTGAATGTATATTTTATGCTAATTTTCTATGTTTTAACATAAATTGGCAGATTTTTCAAAACTCTCACGCCGCATTTTATTTAAGAAAAGTTTAAAATATTTAATTACTTTGCCAAATCAATAAAAAACATAAAAATTAAATTATAGTTTTTATGTAATTTTATACGGAACGGAGTGACCTTTTTTTGGCGTTCACAGTTTTGTAATTGGTTTTAACTAATGCGGTTTTTTCTGCTAAAATATTATCAAAACGATAATAATTTATCATTTGACATTAGTTATTCTTCAGGAAAATTTTATTGGTGAATGTGAAGCATCTATTCACAGTTAAACAATCCGTCTAACATATATGAAATGCAATTAACCAAGATGATTGATTATACATTCATATAGTTTTGTGGCTACAAAAATTGAAGTGTAATCTTTATGAAAAGTAATTCAATGTTACGTTACATTACGTACTCAATTTTTTGTAAACTAAATTTACTTAAGTTATGTATATGACATGCTATTTTATTACTGGTGTGGCATATTGCGTTTCCGTTGGTTTCCTGATTAATATAAGCATTACTATTCCCCAAAAACGTGTGTTTTTTTGACTCGTCCAAGACTTCGTCCCAATGGGAAGATGATCGCCATCCTTGCATTTACGTGCAATAAATATTACTGGCTAACTTTTCCTAGAGCTTGGATGTGGGGAAAATCATATGACGATTTTCTTGCCGGCTCCTGGTCTATGAGTTGTCGTTAAAAAACCTTATAGACTAACAATAATTACCATTGTATACCAAAATTAATTAGTGTATTTAATGTTTTTTTTTTACATTTTTAGTTAAGATAAGTATTTCTTCAATTGTGAATATCTTTGAAAGTCTGATGACGTATCTCAGGACTCTCTTTCCCATCTGCACTCTTATTTTCTCTATCTTCATTTCTTTCTCCACTATACAGGGTGTATCTGGACGATAGCATCTTAGACGAATATTGAGAATGATAAAACTGATTCAGCTGAAGACTTGTAACTTTATACAATTGGACATAGTCTACTTACTGAAAATATTTTGATGGCGATGTAATGTTATACCGGAAGTGGATACCAACTTTCTTATTTTAAATATAATGCCCTAATTTTTATTTAATTTTTAGTCTTCTACTACCAGGTTTGGCGTACCTATCTTTTTACCATTATTAAAAAATAAAAATAATTTTAAGTCTTAGCAACGAAAATTAATTTATGAAACATAAAAGGCAGATAAGCGAAACTGGTACAACGGTTAGACATGGTACTGGAGTATGTTTTCAGTATTAGATGTATTTGAAATTTATTTCTAGGGGCGGTCTGGGAGTAACGGTAGTTGAGAAAATTTAAATTGTCAAGGAGTCAATTTTTTTAAATTGCAAGTGAATTTTTTATATCCTCATTCGATGCAGAATTTAATTACCTTTTTGCTGATATATCATGTCCCTAAACCTAAACTGAATGATTTTCTTGTTATTTGTTTTTTTTTCTATTTTCTTTTCTTTCGTGTTATGTGCTTTTTCTATTTTCTGAAAATGATGTGGTAAATTAGTAGTGTGCTTTGGAATCTGTTTTGTGCTTTGGAATCTGTTTTGCTACCTTCAATCAGTTGGTTAAAACAGATTACAAAGCTCACTATTATTTTACTACATCATCTTCAAGAAAATAAAAACAGCAGATACCATGAAAGTTATTCAGTTTCGGTATAGGAACATGACATATCAGCAGATGGGTAAGTAAATTATGCATTGAATAAGAATATAAAAAAAAATATAGTTGCAATTTTAAAAAAAAAATGACTCTTTGACAATTATAGTTCTTAACTACCGATACTCCTCGACCGCCCCTAGAAATAAATTTCAAAATGTCTAATAACTGAAAACATACCCTATCTGTCTTTTATGTTTCATGAAATATTATTTTCAGTAGATTCAAATTTTCTTTACTAACGCCTGAATTTTTTTTTCTTAATAATTTTAAGAGATAGGTGCGCTAAACCTGGTAGTAGAAGACGTAAAACTTTATGCGAAAACCAAAAATTAAATAAAAATTGGGTCATTGTATTTAAAATAACAAAGTTGGTATCCACTTCCTGCATAACCGGAAGTGACACAGCCACAAAAATATTTTCAGGAAGTAGATCATGTCAATTTGCATAGAGTTACAAGTTTTCAGCTGAATCGGTTTTTTCATTCTCATTCGTCTAAGATGCTATCGTCGAGACACACCCTGTATATATACCGATGTCTTCCTATCCAGCCCCAATGTCTTATTCAAATATTATTCTTGAATTTTATCTATTTTTTTTCATTCTTTCCATCCCCATATTTTTGCACCGTAAAACACAGAACTCCTAAACAATTTATCAAAAACATACCTTCTCTTCTCTATGTCGTTCCTAAACACACTCTTTCTCATTCACAATTATAATATCTCAACCTGTATCTTAAATATCCCCATTTATCAATTCTTTCTAATGCCCCCGACCATTACCCCTTTTTTCTCCCCCCTCTTTTTTGAAAAACAATTAATTTAATTTTTCTACGTTTGAATACAAGTTATTTTTTCCAAAACCTCTATTACCTCTCTCATTTCTTCATCATCGTCCGCTTATGCTAATATGGACATATTTAACTTTCCTATCACAACTCTCCCTTTTGATGCTTTTGTGTTTCTTCTTCTGTTTCATGTAAATTGCGAATAGACTTGACTTTTAGGCAGACCTGCTTTAGTCATTTTTTTGGCCAGTAAATTTCTTCTAATTTCCTCTTCATTGTTGTTCTGCTTTTAGTTTCATATAGACCTCTTCTATTACTTCTACTAGATCTTCACTTATCCCTTGTTCTTTTAGTGTTCTGCTAGTTTATTCATATTTGCATGATTAAAATCTGCTTTGATGTTAAATACCGAGCACGACATATTTAGCCCCCTTTCTTATCCCCATTAATCCATTCTTTTTAATCCCCTACCACTTTTACACCTTCCCCCCCTTTTTGAAAAACAATTAATTTTGTTTTTCCACGTATGAATAGAGGTTATTTTTCAAAATTTTTCTCACTACCTCGTCCGGCTTTTGCTAATCTCTCTCTATTTTTTTTTTTTTTTTTTTTTTGTCTCATGTTGTGTTTTTAGCAGTTTTCCTCCATTCCTCTCTATCTGCCGTACGTCTAATGTTGTCTTGGAAAGGTTTTCTTGTAAACTGCTTCATCTGGTCCAGCCATCGTTTTGGAGAACGTTATCTAGGCCACGTTCCCTCTACTTTTCCTTGAACCGACACCTTTATCTTTCCTATCACCACTCTCCTCCTTTGATGCTTTCGTGTTTCTTCTTCTGTTTCCTGTATGTAAATTGCAAATAACTTGAGTTAAAGGGCAGGCCAGCTCACACCTTTTTTCAGCCATTAAATTTTCCCTAATTTTTCCTTTACTGTTGTTCTACTTTTAGTTTCCTTATAGACCTCTTCTATTACTTGTACTAGATCTTCACTTATCTCTTGTCGTTTTAGTGTCTCCAATAGTTTATCCATATTTGCATGATTAAAAGCTGCTTTAATGTTTGAAAACGGAGCACATATTTTTCCCCCTTTTTTATCCCCATTCATCCATTTTCTCTAATCCTCCACCACTATTACACCGTCTTTCTCTCCACCCACCCTTTTTTGAAAAACAATTAATTTTGTTTTTCCACGTTTGGATATAGTTTCTTTTTTTCCAAACATTTTCTCACCTCTTCCTCTATTTCTTTCCCCCTTATGCTAATACCGACATCTTTATCTTTCCTATCACCACGCGCCCCTTTCGTGCCCTTGTGTTTCTTCTTTGTTTCCTGTATGTAAATTGCGAATACTTTACTTAAAAGGCAGCCCTGCTTTGGACCTTTTTTCGTCTAGTAAACTTCTTCTAATTTTCCGTTAACTGTTGTTCTACTTTTAGTTTCCTTATAGAACTCTTCTCTTACTTGAACTACAGCTTCACATATCTTTTGGTTTTTACATTATTAAAAGCTGCTTTAATATCTGAAAACGGTGCACATATTTTAACCCTTTCTTATCTCCATTCGCCTCTTCTCTTTAATCCCCCACCACTTTTACACCTTCTTTCTCCTCCCCATCTTTTTTTGCAGAACAATTTTGTTTTTCCACGTTTGAATACAGGTTCTCTTTTCCAAATATTTTCTCACTACCTCTATTACCTCCCCCTTTTTTTCAACATATTCCGCTTATGCTAATACATACATTTTTATCTTTCCTATTACCACTCTCCTTTTTGATGTCTTTGTGTTTCTTCTTCTGTTGCTTATGTATGTGTGTAATTTGCTCATAGACTTGACTTAAAGGACAGCCCTGCTTTAGACCTTTTTTCGTCCAGTAAAATTCCCCTAATTTCCCGTCATTGTTGTTCTACTTTTCGTTTGATGCTATTACTTGTACTAGATCATCACTTATCCGTTGTTCTTTTAGTGTCTCCAATAATTTATCCATATTTACATTATTAAATACTGCTGTAATGTCTAAAAGCGGAGCACATATTTTCCCCCCCATTCGTATATATGCCTTATTCTTAATATAAATACATTGTCCATAGTCTTTCTGCCCTTCTTAAATCCCGCCTGTCAGTCCGTTCTTCAATATCGTCTTCCAATCTGGCTCCTTATTATTTGTGTATTTTGTCATGTTTACTCTTCTTCTTTACTGTCACGTTCCTCATAAATTGGACATATTATTAGTTTTTTTTTTGGATTGACACAATATTGAATGTTGTCGCCTTAGTTACGATATGTCATAACACAATCATATTTCCTTTGGGAAATATTCCTCCCAAACTTCAATAAAATTGATGATATTTACTTCGCAACGTAACTATGTTCTAAGAACACAACTTACTTAACAACGTAAGTTGCGTCACATTCATTATTATTATTTTTGCAGTTTTTGCAATCAGAAAAAACTATTGATTACAGCACAGGCAATATGAAAATATGTCTCACGATGTCTGAGGCAACCTAAGAAATATTTTATTCATATTGCCCTAGTTGTAATAATAGCTATTCATTCTTTTAGTAATCCCTCTCTTCCATATTTTCCCAAATATCCATCTCAGTCTTTCTCGCATCTTCTCCCCTGCGATCTTCTACTGTTCCGCCTGCATACCTTTTGTTTAACCCTTTTTCATTGTTTCTTCTAATACTTTTTGTATTTCTCAACCTCATTTTTATTTTCTATGTAGAAACTTCTTATTAAATATTGATTGCATTGTACCATATAGTGCACGTTCTTGGGGTAATCACTTAACTTTTTCTTGCTGCTTCTGAGCTCTGGGAATTCCGCAATATTGTCGTGAGCCCCATGCTGTTGAGAAAACTGTTAAAATATTATTACTGCTTTTTTCTTTTAAAATGTACACGGAATTGCCTCCACCATATGATAACGCACTTGGTGTAATCATAAGATTTTTAGATTCACTATGCTATTGGTAGGTGACTGTTGGCATTTCTTAGTTTATACTATTTGTTCGTGTTCTTTATACACGAGATGTCGCAAGACATGGATTTCACTTGTATTATTATTATAATATCGTAATGGTAATGAAATTTTTCTGTCCATTTTCTGGTTTTAATGTATTTTCAAAAATATTCCTTATACAGGGTGCCCATAATCTATCTCATAACATGGGTAACTTTCTTAATATGCAAAATAGGTAATCGGTTAAATTAGGAAAGTTGGGCAGAATTACAAGCAAAATGTTAAACTTTTTCAAATTTGACATATGTCTTCAACTTTTTGAAATTTTGTGAAAAAACTGAAAACAGTCGATTTTTTAATGTTGTCCTGTTCCACTACTACTTACTTTAGAACTGAACTAAAAATGACATCTTATACATATTTTTACGTAGAATTCGATAAAATTACTCAAAATGTCATAACCCTCTTGATTTTCGAGATATAACACAAACTTACATTTTTTAAATGGCAATCATAGTTGGCTGTGATCTTATTAAATAGCTTTTGTTTTGCGATTTCATTGATATAAGGTTCGATATACTTTACTCTTGTATTTCTATTTAAATGCCCAAAATTGTGTTGTTGATACCATTAAGGAACAAAATGATTTACAAGTTAGTTAAACTTGAAACAAAAATTTATATTGACAATATAATACCACAAGTAGGTACTATTAATGGTTTGTAATTATGTTCTATTTCAATAATGTACAAAAGACATAAAAGTTCATATTAAATGTTCGAAATGGCCCCGTTAACCAATATGCACATTTTGACATCTTCTAACCATCTCTCTATGCACTTTTTCCAAACTGCGAGGACGAATTCTTCTAATAATCAACCTAATTCTATCTTTTAATTCTTCTACATTATTGGGTTTTCTTTGTACACCCTGTCTTTAACGGTTCCACAAGAAAAAATCGAGAGGTGTGATATCAGGTGTTCTTGCCGGCCAATTAATAGGACCTGAATTACCGATCCAGCTCGGAAAACGTTCGGAAAGATATTCAGAAACAGCTCTAAAATTATGAGCAGGAGCACCATCATGTTGGAAATGGTAAGATTTTGTACCACATTTAATGGCAGTTCATCTAACATGTCTTCCAAGTCATTTTGAAGAAATTCTAAATATCGCCTTCCATTTAAATGGTAATTGTAAAAGAACGGACCAATTATTCTGCTACCGAGGATGCCCACCACACATTTATTGAAAAAATATGTTGATCTCGTCTCTCAACAGTAACATGAGGGTTGTTCTCAGACCAATAGTTATTATTATGTCTATTAAATACACCGTTATTGGTAAATTTTGCCTCGTCAGTAAATAAAATTCTGCGCGAGAAATATGGATCGTTGTCAGTTTCTCTTAAAACCATCGAGCGTAATTTAATCTTCTCTCTGAGTCGGCTGGATACAAGGTGTTGCCGATATGAAATTTATACGGCTTGAATCGATTTTGTTTTAAAATTAAACGAGCTTTTTCTGTAGAAGTACCACACTCACTTGCAATTTCACGGGTAGATGTTTTTGGTTTATAATTTACATATGCCAAAACTCTTTCTTCGTCTTCTTGATTAAACTTTTGCTTAGCTTTTGGTTTCATAAATGATCCGTATAGTTTTAAATTATTTTCCAGTTTGGAAAAAGTCTTTTATCTGGTTGTCTTCTTTCCATATATCTTTGCAAATACATTTCACTGGCTTCATTACTATTTCTGTTGCTAGCATAATAACAAAAAGCATGTCGTTTCTCTCTTCATTTGAATACATTGTTTATTTTGAGAATTTTATGTTTTAAAATAAATCACCGTGAATAATACAACTTACTTATGTAAATCAAATTATTTAGTTGACGACACAGGCTTTTGTTTCAACAGGTTTTGTTTGAAGCATTTGTTTCCATAGCCTGCCTGTGTATTATTTTGCAGCTTAATTGTATCAATAAACTACTTTTAGCATTTACAAAAAAATGTAAGAGTAAAGTATATCGAACCTTATATCAATGAAATCGCAAAACAAAAGCTATTTAATAAGATCACAGCCAACTATGATTGCCATTTAAAAAATGTAAGTTTGTGTTATATCTCGAAAATCAAGAGGGTTATGACATTTTGAGTAATTTTATCGAATTCTACGTAAAAATATGTATAAGATGTCATTTTTAGTTCAGTTCTAAAGTAAGTAGTAGTGGAACAGGACAACATTAAAAAATCGACTGTTTTCAGTTTTTCACAAAATTTCAAAAGTTGAAGACATATGTCAAATTTGAAAAAAGTTTAACATTTTGCTTGTAATTCTGCCCAACTTTTCTAATTTAACCGATTACCTATTTTGCATATTAAGAAAGTTACCCATGTTATGAGATAGATTATGGGCACCCTGTATATGTCTTAAATAGCGTTGTTTTTATTATACGAAATAAACCCGAGTTGAGATGGACTTGCGTCAAGATGAGCTCGTCTTGAGATGATATTGTATCGAAGTGGCCGCGTTGAAATAAGCTGCTTCTGCTTTGGTTCCAATTAAGTTTTGAGGTTATTGGCACTAATTTTGTGGATATAATTTTCATTTGTTCACGGTTAGTTTAGTTTTTTTTTTGGTGAATCATATTTCTTTTCTGATCAGGTAACCGTGGTGTAAAATCGTTTACTAATCTGTTTGTTAAAACAATATCACTAAATAATTATAATCTACATTTTAATCTATTTACCATTAAAATCGTTGATTGCAACTAATTAGTGCAATATTTTAAATAAACTTATTGCATCACTTACAATTCATTCTAGAATAGAACGGCCGTTATTTTACCTTCGATTGGTTCTGTTTTGTGACTTAGGAGGCATTTTTGGTTCAGGCTTTGAATCTCTTGAAACATTTACCTTTTATAATTTACTTGTTTTTAAATTATTCGGTGTGCCTCTCCTCAAACAAGGATTAATTATTTGAAAATTCCCATTTTTTATTCATCACTTATTGAATGGTATCATGGTTGAAATGAGCTAAAACTAATTTATTGGACGAATTTAACTAGTATATTAAAGTCCACAAAAATCTCATAATTTTTTTGACAGTCAATTAAGAATTTTCTCGATGATATCTTTAAGTTAAATAAGGCAGTTTACACATGAGCTAAATGCTCAATCTGCATATCTTTTAGTTCTGAGGTTCGCCGCTACGAATTTTTCCAAGTTGCGATAAAAGCTGAACTTTTTAATTAAAGAAATTTATACCAACTGAATAAAATAGAGGTCAGTGAGAATTGCAGATCTACACTAACGAATACCTACATATCCATGCTTCGCCCTAATGGAGTTTATATCAGCTAATAAAACAATTTGAAGTACCTAGAACAAAATGTTATCATAATTCAGTCTTTTTTGAGTTTTGTGAACCCTTAAGAATGTTTAGAGAATCTAAAATCGTATCGGCAAAATAAGATCGTTCCTTTGTCATTAGCGCATACATTTATTAGCATTTATCTTTGATGGGTAGTAAAAATGCGTACATAACGAACGGGGCCACCTTTCAAGAAACGGGCCAATACATATATTTCAGTTGAGTTATTTGTGAGCACAACGTCACACCAAACACTTTCGCCCTTCAATCACACGGTTAATTCCTGCGCAAGTTGCAGACAAATTACCCAAGCAGCCACTCAGTTTCGGAATGCGTCTCTTAAGTCATGCCATTTATTTACTGCCACCTCGTATAAGTAACACACTTTAGTAAATAAATGCCACAACATAATAATAAATGTTTTACTTTCGGTTTTAGATCACTTTAAAGTAGTTTAGTTTATGGCGAACTAATTTTACTATTTTCCAACTAATTTAGTGGAGACAACACCTGCTTAAACGTATAAATAAGTAATATTTTCTTCGCTAATTATATATTCCATTATTTATCAGGTTTTAACACCCAACAAATGAAACAAGCCGTTTCCTTTTTTGCGCTAATAAAATTTAATAAAAAATACATTTATTAACGTTCATTTGCATACGCTTTTAAATTTTACTTTTTTATGAACTCGTGATTTTTTGTGAAAATTTTTGATCTATTTTTTATTACATTGTATAAATAAATTTAAACTGTCCTTTCGACGCCAGGACACCCAAGGCGCTTCGAAACAACCATTTTTAATTACCTTGTTCAAGTTAGATTTCTTAGAAACGTTGAAATGATGATGTTGCTAAATAATTGCGTTGTTTTGTCGTTTTCTGGCAATTTATCAACGGTGTTAGGCGAGTGCGTCGTTCTTGTTGTCGTACAGCTTCCCTCCTCTTCGGTGTTCCAATTCGTTTGACATATTGTTATAATTTATATTACTATTGTAATTCCCGCTTCATGGAACCATTCGAATTGTTCAAATAGCAATTACTCGAATGTTGCAAATGAGCTTAAATTTGGTTAAACTCTCTGTTACAAGCAAGAAAATTTACGACGTCTAATTTTACGATTATCGTAAATTGTTCTAAAGAAATTTAAGTATCAGTCAGAAAGCTTTATTTGTGAACTATAAATGTTAAAAATTCCAAAATTTATAGACGTCAAACAGCGTACTTACTTCCTGCAAAATTCTTGAAGGTATTCAGTTTTGAAAATAAATTTGCAGCAGAGCTAAACTAAAAAGGATTAATGTATCACTTGTGCTCGTCTTCTTTCTCAATTTCTGTTTGTTCAAAATGTTTTAGAAAACTATGGAGATGCAGCTGCTGCAGCTTCTTTTATGGTATAATTTTATATTTTTTTAACTCTAATATGATGTGGCACTTCCTCATTTGCTCGCACTATAGAAAAACGATGCCAAAACTAAGAAACTTTAGTCCTTCGCAAAAAATGAGATTTTTTTCTCTTAATTGCCCAACTACATCAATGTCACAAATTAAGTGTTTAAGATCGAAATGGTTTTTGAGTCCATTAACACCTTCTCCCTCTTTTTATTCGCGTCAAGGATTTCTTTGGGTGTTTGAGACCTGGTCCTGTTCTCCAGATTCTGCTGATTTTTTTCTCTCTTGTTTTTGGTAGCCTTCTGGAATTCCACTTGACAAGCTCAATCCTATTCTTGTACGCCAGCTGATGTAGGGATTAATGGCACTTGTGAAGTTTCTTCCTTTTATTTCAAGTTATTGTTTTATTGTCAGTGCCTTCATTCTTCAGAAGTGGGCTTTGCATTTGCGGCCAAAAACGATTTATGTGTTCATCTGGTCGTTCACTGTTGCCTTGTCCAATAAAGAACTGCCTAGTAGGATGTTGAGGTTTCCTTTGTGAAGTAAAATTGATCTTGCAGTTATTGAGTGCTTACTTCATTTTACCATCGTTGATTACTACCAGTAGGGTATCTTCTACTATAGGGTACAGATGCTTAGAAGAGACCAGGTCTGACGACTTTCTTATAAATCCTGCGAATTAAAAAGAGAGAAACACGTAGGACAATTGCTTTGTTTCGTCCTTATGTAGATCTGGGTAGGAATTATAAGATATGTGTACAGGGTTTTTATAAATGATTGAATTATCAGGTGAGTGAGTTAGAAAATTTACAAAATGCAAATTTGCAGATTTAATTGATAAGTGAATTAATTTATGCTAATGTCATCATCTGTCAGTTATTTCATTGTTTCCTTGTAATTATTATCTCTGGTTGTAAATGTATGTTGTTGGTCGTTTATCATTAATTTTGTTCATTTGATTTCCAACTTGATGAAACAATAATTTATAGAAACCGTGTATATCGAAATTGCAGGTACTCTTATATCATCAAAATATTTTTTATAAGTATAATAGAATTCAAAAAATTGTTTGAGCTAGTGTCGTATAGATTTTGATGGTTGATTGAGAATTTTTTTCTAGCATTTTGCTAACGCGAGTGCTCAGCTTTTTCAGAGGTACTTCCATCTCTGATTTTGGTTGTAAATTGTATTTATACTGATTCAAAGGGGGATGGGCTTGCATCGCACTGATTATATAACTCATTGTTATATGATCCAATAGAATTCTTTAATTGTTCATGGTTACGATGTATAAATAAGCGAATATACCCTTAATGACGTGATATAACCGTTTTGCTGTTTCGCCTCCTCCATAAATGTAATACTTCCTTGGAAACATTTGTTTTTATAAACGACAAATAAAGCACAAAATAAAATCGTACCTGTTACGTTTTGCCGGATTAATAGATTTTCTAATAACATTATATAATACCACTCGAGCATTACAAATAATTGTTATACTTGCCTCCTCACTCGACGTATTCCTTAACCCGCACCCGAGCTTGCAAAATTCGTCTCATGACTCGGCAAGTATAATCTATTATTTTTGATGCTCTTGTGATATTATAACTGATTATATGCTTACTTTGTAAGGTACCGTTCGAATATTCTTCAGGATCTGATTCTAGATCTGGTTGAGCCTCAGGATTCCTTCCTTTCTATTGAAGTTCTCTGAACGTTTTCAATTTCAAGCAAAATGTGTGTTTTGCGACATCTCGTGTAAACATTGACACGTATAAATAGTATAAACAAAAACAACAGTTAACTGTAACGGCATGTGTGTGTTAAAGTGCAAAGCGCTATCTAAGCGATAGCTTTAATGCTTGTAACACACGTTGCCGATAAAGCCAAGATAATTTGTACAGAAGTACACACGCAACAAAAGAACACCTGATGCAGCATTTCGCTCTTATTGTGATCTCATCAGAGGTGTATACTTAAGTGCGGTATACGACTGTACAAGACGGCGGTTGGTCTTTTAAGCTCTCGTGGAGCAATGAACAATAGTAAAATGTGTGTCTTGCGACATCTCGTGTAAACATTGACACGTATGAATAGTATAAACTAAGAAAAATGCCAACAGTTAATGTAACGGCATGCCGTTTTCAATTTCCTCTCTAACCAATCTGTTGTGATCAATGTGGCCCGAAAGACCGAGAACACCGGAATCCGAGTGTCAATCTGCTACCTCCCTTGTATATCTGTCACACACACTCATAGTCATAGACCGCATATGAAAAATTCTAAAGAGGCATGGCATCAGGAACTCTCTTCACACGAACCAAGATGATTCAGTACACCATTAGATAAACGAAGAACGAAAGAAACTCTTTCTCAGTAGCCGTAGTTAATCGAATACCTTGTTTTGGTGGCAAGGTTTACATATGAAGCACCAAGAGATCGATGGGAACTAGATTTATAGAACATCGAGCAAACTGCCTTTTGGGACACATCGAGAAGTTTGTAATCAGCATCCGAGATGAAAGGACCTCTAAAGAAGCTGACTTACTCGCGTTAGCGAAACATTAGTAAGAAATTCCAATCAACGACTTCCTTTAGGCCAGAATCTAGACGACACTAGTTCAATGGTTTAATCGCGTATGTGGGTAACTTTTGAAGTCAAGAAGTGCTGAATTAGATATTTGTATTTTACTGTTCCTGTTCCATCGAATCGAAAATGTCACGAACTATCAAAACGATACAATATAAATATATAATCCAACATGGGACATTTGAGTATTAGAATCCCTCTGAACAAGGTTGTGAGATGTTAACCGCAACGTTTAAACAGTTTCACGATTCTTTAATAAGCAACTACAAAATTTATTGAAAAACATTTTTCTAATCAGAGTCTGAACAACAAGAACCTCAAAATCTTCTTCTCACTGAATTTTTCAGAGTATTCGAGAGGTAACGTCTTCCAAATGCGTCGAATTTTTCGGATGATTAATTGAGATCATCTTTAAATAGAGTTCCAAATTGTTGGGAAAGGTATGCAGTAAGGCAAAACCCACTTTTGGGAAGCATTTCCACAGATTGCACTTAATAGCATAAAAAATAGATAAAAACCTATTCTCAGACCTACCGAATATATATATACAAAACTTCATTAAAATCGGTTGAGCCGTTTTGGAAGAGTTAGGGGACAAACACTGTGACAAGAGAATTACATATATATAGATATTTATCATCTACTACGCTTCATCGCAGTTTCATTTATGGGATTTTATTCCGGTTTTGCTTCGAAGTTCATGCTGGTTATCAAAAGGAGGTGTCATTGGAAAAATACTCTCTTTATTCCGCATTTAATAAGTTTCTAATTTTACAAAATTTTAAGAGACAAGTTTTGTGTCAAATGTTATTATTTGAAGATTATCCTTTCCAAAATTTAGTTAATCAACAATAGCATTACATGGGACTCTAAAGCTCTTTAAAGTTTGAGATCACCAAATTCCCGGTGTATTTCATTAGTTTTGTCTTTTGCTTTCCTGTTGTTTAGATCTGGGTTGCTAAGTTCTTCTTATGTTAGAATAACAAGTGACTAGTCTATAGAACTTCCACTATACGAGGGTGGTCTGAAAAGCTTCCGACCTAACATAGCTACAAGAATTTTTATCTCAAAATTTATTTTTATTTTTTTACATAGTCTCATTGTGACTCTATACACTTGCCTCCTCATTTGACAAAAATCTTTGTCCTGCGAGCGCAGTTTTTAGTTGAGGGAACAGAAAGAAGTCGCTTTGGGCTAGATCTGGTGAATAAGGTGGATGCTCAAGCAGTTCAAACCGTAATTCATGGATTTTCGCTATGGCAACTGTTGAGGTGTGAGACAGGATTTTCTTTTTCTGCAAATTTGGCCGTTTATCCGCAATTTCTGCCTTCAGCTTGTCAAGTAATGATGATTAGTATGCTCTTGTAATGGTTTTCTCTTTTTGAAGATAATCGATTAGGATAACTCTATGACTATCCCAAAAACAGTCGCCATCACTTTCCCAGCCGAAAAAACAGATTTTGCTTTTTTGGAGCCGGTTCCCCCTTTGCAGTCTACTGTTTTGACTGTATTTTTGTTTAAGGCGTATAGTGGTGTATCCAAGTTTCATCTATTGTAGTTAATCAGCGCCAAAACTCAGATTTATTTTGCTTAAACCGCGCCAACAGAGCATTGGAAATGTTCATTCGAACACGTTTGTGGTCTAACGTTAGCAAACGCGGCGCCCAACGCGCGGACAGCTTTCTCATGCCTAGATCTTGATTTAATATGTGACAAACACGTTTTTTGGACATTTTCATTGTCTCTGCTATCTCTCTCACTGTAATTCGGCTGTCGTCTAACACCATTTGGTGAACTTTAGCGATGTTATCGTCAGTAGTTACAGTTTTTGGACGTCCCGAACGTTCATCATCTCCCAAGCTCTTGCGGCCACATTTAAATTCAGCTGCCCAAAATTTCATAGTGGTAAATGACGGTGAAGAGTCCCCTTACACAGAGTCTAACTAATCTTTAATTTGCGTAGGCGTATTTCCTTTCAAAAACAAATATTTTATGACAGCTCGATACTCGATTTTCTCTAATTTTACAAAAATACTCACATTGACTCACTCAAACGACTGTCAAATAAAAACTGCAAGTCCAAAATGGCTGAAACTTTGATGTGTTGCTGTCAGAAGATGCACAACTACATTCCCTGACTTTTATTGACGAGTGCTGTCATCTTCACGTTGAGGTCGGAAACTTTTCAAACCGCCCCCGTAAGTAGATAACTAAACAGCTGTAACTTCTTAGAAGTTTAAAAGGAAATTGTTACGAACCTTAGAATTAAGTTTAACCCAAATAAACATCATTCCACTGAATTTTTGAAAGAATTTTTGGGCCTAATGTCTCCCAGAATGTTCAGGCTTTCTATTAATGATTGTCTCATCAAGTGAGCGTTGGAGAATTTAAAAAATGTAAATTTACCGCGTAAGTTGACGGTGAATTATTTTCTGCTAATGTCTACTACATCTGTCAGTTATTTCATGTTCCCGTTGTATTTATTATCTCTGGTTGTAAGTGTGTGTCGTTTATCGTTAATTTATTGTTAATTAATTGATGAGACAATCATTTATAGAAACCCTGTATTAGTAAAATGTATGTTTACAGCAGCAATTACGGTTGCAATTTCAACCTTTTGTTTAAACTTAAATGTTAGCAACTAATTCGATATGCAGACATATTTGAGTTAATAAATTGTAAATTTTGAAACCACACAGGGACAGAAATATAATCAATTCGAAAATAACCGTAAAAGAGAAAAGAAAAATATGTAGGTGGGATACTGACAACAGACAAAAGTTAAATAATGCGTTTACCAAGTTGATCAGAAGATTATACAAACCTGCCGAACAAGATGGGATTACCACAAACTGCGTATAATTTATTTTTCCTTAATTTAAATTAGACTTTACAGCGACTGCTATTTATCACAATATTGTTCATTCGATAACGATTCGCAGTTAGTCACTCTTTAAAAATTTGAATTAGTTTATTTTTTTTAAATGTATTAATCGTAAACTTGAAATTGTCTCGTTCATTTTATTTTTTCAAAATAATATAACGGGATAAAATAGTTTGCTCTTGTACATTCCTCCATAATACTGACTGATGGTTCGCAACAAGTATTTCCAGGAAACAGGTTCACAGATCGATTGATGATTATTCTCGTTATGTATTAGCACAAAAGAATGTCATCGAATTTTAAATTAAATTGATCAGATAGTAACAAATTTAAATAAAGCTTAATCCCAATTTACATTGGCAAATTTAACAAATTGATTTGTGCATTCAGCACCACCTTTTAGAAAGATTGGATTTACTTTTAGCTACCTGTTGAAATCAATCATGCTGAGACCATAAAACCCATACTAATTAAAATGGTAGCGAATGAGGGTGTAACGATGGAACATCGGTCAGGAAAAGGGAAGGCATGTGGCGTGAACAGGAAGTATAAGCGGGGGTGTCGTAAATCAGGGTGTAGGTGCGCGAGGCTAATTGGGTCCCGTCTGGTTCTGGCGCCATCGAACTCCGGCACTCCCTTATGGGCACTGTCCATTTCAAACCCACGGATCATTTATATCTATCAATTGACTAAAACTGACAGCAATGTATATCGGATGTGAAGACCCCAAGGGTGTTAACATCAGACAGTTAAAATATTTGTTTTTTTTTCTTTCTCTTTGTCAATTTAAACTTGATCGAATGTCGTTGCTTTAAACGTACACACCGATGCATTTTATTGATTGGAAAACACTAATGATAGTTATTTGCTTTAATACTTAAAACGATCGGCTTTATTTTGTGCCAACATTTAATTAAGTATGATGAATTCAAACTTGTAATTTGTAACAAAATGAATTTTATACGTGGTCCATTAAGGTCGAGCTGCCAATTCTTTTTATTACAAGTCGAAACTATACCATTAAGTACAATTATGTAGTTTTAAATTAATTGTTTTCATACTTCACTGGGTTTAATTCTTGTTATCAGAGTTTCTGTTACCAATGATTAGTTCTGAACGACTAAACTTGTAGGCATTAACTAAGTTATTTTTTTTTTACTGTTTATGTATTACTTATCGTGAAAGTGTTTTAAAGTGGTAAAATTTGAAAATGTACTCTATAATTCAAAAATCATTTACCAAAAAATAGAAACAAATATACCCCACCTCTTCTGCATAAAATTTTTAATTTGTTATAATAAACAAGGTACACATAAGATTCACGTTTCATCTTGAAAAATCATCCATGGGACAAATTTTCTAATGGATCTACATAGTGTAGTAATGTCGTTACGATGTTGCACTGGATCCAGTTTTCAGAGAGAGATGCAATGTTCTCTTTCGAATGATTTCATCACAATAATATTATTTTTTCATTGTTTTCGCTTTGGTTCTCTTTCAGTATTTTTTCTCCTCATCTAGATGGCGACGGTTTCTATACCAAAAATTTAAACACCCCACTTTTTCCAACGAATTAAAGATAATATGCTATGATGAAGCAAAAAAAAATTTTTTGGAGGGCGTATATTTTGGGACTTTCAGGCACACTATAAACATTTTTGCAAATATGTAAAACTTTGGTTTCAACAATTTTTTTTAACAATATCCTAAGAATAATTTGATAATTACACAAAAAAGTTATGAGAGAAAAGTTGTTTGAAATTTGTGTAACTTTCATTCGAACTATTTTCTTCTAAAACGCAATTTTCTTTTTTCTTTTTAAATTCCAGTCTTAAAGCGGGTAAAAAGAACCGCACTGACGGCCTTTGAGCAAAATGTTTTATGTCGTTGCACACTTTCTATAAGACCTTACACATTTACTAGTTTCTTTTCAAGGAAACGTAACTATTTCTTCAGCTGGATGAATCGTAGGGGAAGGTGAACAATATTCATTACTTGGATATCCAATTGAAGAGTATCAATCGTTCGTGTTAGTATCTTTTTCTCAGGGGTAGAATGAAGGTACCTTTCTTTTTTATTTTGATACGTCTCACCTCTCCATCAACAAATAACCTGTTAAAGTGCGTATGCCTTGAGACAATAACTAAGTTTTAAACATAGTATCAAGTATGGCTTATGTCACCTAATATTAATGCGTTCTAGTTTGTTGTCTTGCTCAAAAACTTCTAATTACAAACCTTCTTGAATCTACCAAGACACTGATTTATATCACTGGAGACTGATAGTAAATAATTGGTTATGGGTCCGTGCAGTGAAATAAGATGGAAAGTTTAACTTTGTAACTTAATCATTAGCCCAATATGTAAATATGGATCTCATATTAATTCATAAAATGTAGTTTTTAAATTTGTTTGAATTTACCCTATTTTGACCGCGCGAGTACGGACAGTGGGTCGGTAATAAGACATTAGCATTAGGTGAAAACGTGCCGATTACCGCACATAAATCAGATAATGAAGACAAATATCCAAATTAAAGTGAAAACAAAATGAAGTATATGGCTTCGTTAACTTCGAGCGAAAAAAATCCTTCTAATCAAAGTAAGTTGGAAAGGAATTATACATTTCCTTCAAGGAACTTGTCGGTGATAAAAATAAGCGGTTTTTTGTACCGTACTTTCTCTGTAAACACTGTGACCCACTCATCACTCACCATAAAAGTAACTGAGGAAGAATAAATAATGTTAAACGAAAAGTGATGAAGGAGAGATTGATAACACGCTTGTCACTTCGTATAAAAGTGAATTGATAGATTATCTCAAGACATATACAAGCGTCTGGCTTCTTCTAAGAACAACTTTAAACGAAGACATTTGGAAGAATGTTAAGCTCGTGAAGTATGTTTCATAGTTTGTATCATGGTATTAGTGAGGATCGTTCTTACAACCTTTGCATCGAATTTTTCCGTTATAAATTAATTCAAATCATAATTCTGCGACACATTTAACAAAATTGAAGAACATTTAGAGAAACATCAAGGGGTGTACCTGAGTTACTTCTTATTGTATACATTGAGGGACGTCTATTTTCATTCAGAAGCAGCTCAAAGTTAATATACAAAACCGGAGGACTATCGTCAACTTAATTATTCAAAAAGTAAACTTTTTTACTTGTTCTTCTGATCAGAGTCGAGCAAAGATAACATTTATTTTAGCTCTACAAGTTTTCACCGTGGACCTATTTGGGACAGATCGAGACAATTGGATAACGGAGAAACAAGCCACGTCACAAATAGAAGTGACCTCTTCCATTCCTTTAAACATTTTAAAGGAGATAAAATTAAACTCAGAGGGAAGAAGATTTGAGATGACCGATTTTAACTCCATTATGATAAATAAGCCATTGATTTAGGGAAAGTTATAGTATCCTTCAATGAGTGTGAAGCGAAGAATTGTAAAAGCTTGCTATTGGTAGCTCATATGCTTTACCAAATATATATTTATTTGTATCATTACTTTATATACGTTCCATTTGTGTTACACTGCGATGTAAGTGTAATATATGGTGTTCCAAATGTATACAATAAAGCTGTACAACGTGTTGACTTGAAAGTGGAGAATTTTTGTATCAGAATCTGTTGATAACCAACGGTCACGTTCATTGGCAAAGAATAATTTTAAAGGTTTACGATAACAACAATTCAAATACTGGATGCTATGGATCTGAATGGGCAAAGCACCGAATGGACAAATCGCCGAATGTGGTCAAAACGCCAAAAATTAAAAAAACGACACCTTAGCGATCGTAACCTGGCGTCGTCTCCAAACACCAACTAATTATGCAAACAAACAGACCGAAAATCCTTTTGTGGAAAATCAATTTAAATTGTTTTTATGTGATGGGAAGTGAATGGTGTTGGTTGGTAGGTTACTGTTATTACAATTTCTTTCTTTAAAAAAATTACACACATAATAACAATTTAAAAACAAACTTTTTTGTCACGTAATATTTGGTTTAATCAATTTAAGTTGTTTTCATGTGAAAGGGGCCCTCTGTCTATTTGGCACTTTCTCCATTCGGTGATTTGCCATAGACCTCTCATGACTTAGATAATTCAGATAATTGTTTCCAATCTTTACGTTCACCAGAAGACATTTTTCTAACCAATCAGTTTCTTTGAGTTTAGACACTGCAAAATGGACATTCGAAGTTTTCTCCCGATACTTTTGGTTAAATAGTGTTATTTTCGTGAGACCAATCCAATCAATTAAGTACTCATACCCTATGACGAGAAGTTTTCTTAACATTTCAGAGTCGGAAAAGTTACAGTTCTTGGGTAAATAAGGTTGTAATCTTGTCACAGTCCTCCTCGTTGATTGGCAAGAATGTGGAAATGGTTTTTCTTGTATATCCATGACTGGTCGACTACGAGTTTTCAACTTCGAAGCCATCAGTTTTTATGGGTGATCTGCTGCTGCATTGAATTGTTTAGGACAAAGAGGATTCTATGATTTGTTGACGACAGCATCAGTGAAAAAATGGTAACATTTGCAGAAAAATTACCTGATTTTTTTCATTAGATTTTAAATTCTCCGTTTACGTTCTTTCTGGGACGGTCTGGGACTATAGAAAATTATAAGGTACCGGCGGGAGAGATTGGATCTCGGTTTATTCAAAACCTTTTGTCGTTTAGGGAATGGTTTGGTTCCCTTTCTGCGTAAAATTTGTATTTAGTTTTAGGTTCAAGAAAACGTTTTCGAAATGCATACATAAATGTGTACATTTGTAGTTGTTTCAGAAAAAACAGTTACACTGGACCAAATTATTTGGCACGACTTCATCTTGGGATTTCATGTAAAGCTTTTTAATGTTTTTGACTGATTTTAAGAAAAGTACTGATTTGTTGTAGTTACTTTTGACACTTTTGGAATATTTTAAATATTATTACCTCAACTAAAATGGCCATTAAAATAAACCTTTGCCTTATTTGCACTCTTTTTTATAGTCTATTGTACATTTTCCTACTCATATTGTCTTCTTAAAAAGTTTTAAAGCATTCAGTTGATTTTTTTAGAACAACTGAAGGAGTTGGGTAGGAGAATTGGTTTTGATAATTAAGCATAGAAATTGTTTTTGAACCACAGAATGGTTTCACCGAATTTTTGACATATATTTCGTATTTTCTTTAGTTTGTAAAACCTATACAATAAACTAAATTTGTGTAATAAGATGATCTATAACTAACCTAACCTAGGTAAGGCAAGGGGGGTTGAAATATATTTAAACGTTGGGCAGATTTGGAACCGTCTGCGTAGTGCTGAGGCCCCAGAAATGAATCACAGATATTAACAAAAAAGTTTTCCTCATAAAAAAATAATTTATTTGGCGGTTGACTAAAAGTTTTCAAATTCGAATTGTCCAGAAGAGTCAGTGACACGAAGATTAAAAGCATTCGTCAGGAAATAATTTTTGTAATGGTAACAAACCTGTTTAAACCAATTTACTCAAAATCTAAGATTCAAAAATTTTAGAAAATTGACAAAAAACAGATATCGGTCCATATTTTGAAATAACTTTCCATCTAGACGGAAAAATACTGGATGAAATCGATGAATTTAGAATTAAATGAAGTGGAAGTGCAAGGGAGGAAGCAGTAAATTTTAAAAATCCTTGGGAAAGACCATCGGGATCAGGAGTTCAAATGAGTTAAGAGGTTACCGGAAGTACTATTAGAGTAAATAGATCCAAAATAGTCTGAAAAAGCTTGGGCAGCTTCCGTTCCTTTCAGTTCGGAGGTACCACCTAAGGTGATTACACCTGATGTACCAAACGATTTTTTACCATTGTTGACAAATACTTAGGATAAACTTTCAAATTTTAATTAACATTAGAGTAAAAACGTTTTATTTTTGATATTATAGTGCTTATCGTTTTCCTTGAGAACCAAGAGGGATATGATGACGACTTGGGTTTATAATAACACTATTCTGGACTTCAGGTGAATACTGAAGACGATTGCAGATTCAATAACAATTGAAACGTTGTGTTTATTCTATTAAAATAAAATATAGACAATGGAAGTTCAGAATAGTGTTATTATTTCAAACGTAACATTGCCTAAACCATTCAAACGTACTTGGGGATATATTTAATAATTGGTGTAAAAAGATAAATGGCTGTATTAATATGCCAGTACATATAATCAAGCTGTTGTTCCACCAGTAAACTACGAAAACAAGTGTCCCAGTCAACTGAAGGCTTGAAGATGTGAAGCAACGGCAATCATGAGACCCATGAGAAAATTATTATAGAGATTGATATTATTGTGAATGGATCTGTTGTGGTGAGGAATATCAAACCATGAAGGGATTGTGCATAAAATCAGGTTGGTATTTTTTGACCCAATTACGGTATTATGAAATACGGTTTTAACCTTGGGAAAAAACACAACATAGTCTGACTTGTTGAAGTCCGCGGTAAGATTTTGAAATTCATCCAATCAGTGGTGGCGTTAGGCTTTATCAGGTTATTGATGGAGTAATGGCTCGGTATACTACAACATAGCAATGATGACATGTGTTGTGCTTGGCTGTCACCAAAGATCAGAATACGTTCAAGTTTGAAATACAGGAGACGATGGACGGATGAACGATGTACGAAGAGACGAAGGAAACACACTTGTCTTCAATGGTTTGAATGTGTTCAAGAGACGATTCGGTGAATTTATTTAGACTTATCATTTGCAATGGCATAAAACAAATTTTGGTATTTTCAAAATGCGGAATAAATGGGAGTGTTGGTAGTGTTTGCGTTTTTGCTATCGTTGGCTTCAGCTATTTTTTTTTACTTTTTTTTAAACGGATGGTGAGAATTTTTGTATTTTATTGGTAGCAAAACCGTAGAATAAAGAGAAGAACTTGTTGATTTTTTCGTAAGCAATAAGTTCTGTTTCAAATATATCCAAGTCTCCTTTACGTCAACCTTTTACAAAAACAAAATTTTCGACATTGAAACTTGGGAGATTTTTTACAGCCTCTCAGATTTGTAAGTAGAATTGAAACTATAAATATTATCAAGAGCAATTTTCACAAACTTAATAATATAATCTAATCTAAAAGTGTGGTGGATTTAATGTGGGTAAATATACGAGGTATAAAGCATATATACTCAGTATACTATTGGCACGGAGTAATAAACCTGTCAGAATTATCGAATCTCCCGTATTGCAGTGGCGTAGGTACCTGATACGTTTGGAAAATCATCAGTTTTAGTAGGTAAATATATTATAATAGTAAAATCTACCTTGATATGAATTATTATGTGGTTTCTTTTATTGTTTCAATCCTTTGTGGAATCTATTTTTCATAGTAAATAATTTAATTCAGCAATATTCCACCGTTTAATGAGAAATAAATAGATACAAAACTTTTGTAAAACACAGTATTTGAATATAAAATTAAACTCTAAAATCGATAAATGACAAATGTCGTTTCTCAATTTGTCTATTTTAAATTTTAATTTTATATAGGTACGTATACTGAGTTTTACAAAAGTTATGAATCTATTTGTATCTAATTATTTACTATTATGTGTTTTGTTTCTTCTTATTACAATTAAGAATCGATATAGCTAAATAAAGTAATTTTAAAACAATTATTCTTTAGCGTCAAAATGTGCGTTGGATTATCTATCATCGGGTAAAGTGGGGTCGTTAGCGCACTCATTACGGTAGACGGGTTGTAATTTCTGCGAAAGATTACAGTTATTAGTTGTTTGACCGAAGCGCTTCGTATACTTTCTAAATGAAAAATATGTTTAGTTTGTTACTAGCAATGAATCGGCTTGTTTGTTTGTTTGTGTGTTAGTGCAAATAATTTTGAAATGGAAAACTTTTCACCAGCAAAACGTGTTAAAAGTGGTGCGTTATCTGCTAATGAAAAAATTATAATTTTAAATGTGCATGACGCTGTTCGATGTCAACACCCTGCAAAAGTGTCGATGATATTGTAGGATTATGTTCTGCAATGACGGGAATATCAAAATCCACCATTTATAAACTAGTGAGGGAAAGAAAAATTTGGGACAAGTGCTTCACCCACTTCCATCTCCTGGTCGGCGCCCGATGGAATTAGATGATGCAATGAGGAATTCTGTCCGTAGAAAGGTTCACTCGTTCTACTTACGGAAAAAGATTCCTACAATCGATAAGATTTTACTAGCATAAATGAGGATGAAAATCTACCCCAAATGAGTTGTAGAACACTGTGGAAACTTCTTTTCAAGTTGAAGTTTACTTGGGAGAAGATAAATAGAAGATCCGTTTTAATTGAAAAACAAGAGATTATTACATGGAGGGAGAAATTATCTTCGAGAAATAAGAAAATATAGGCGTGAAGGCAGGCGTATATTCTATTTGGATGAAACCTGGATCAATGCAGGACATACCGTAGAAAAAAACATAGCATGATAATACCGTTACGAGTGCTCGACAAGGATTTATAGAAGGGTTATTGACAGGATTTCGACCGCCTTCTGGGAAAGGAACACGGTTAATTATTACTCATATTGGCAATGAAGATGGCTTTGTAGATGGTGGTTTGTTAGAATTCGAATCAAAGAAAACTGACGACTACCACGAAGACATGAATGCTAATGTGTTTGAAGAATATTTTGAGCAGATGCTAGATTTGATACCCCAAGGATCTATAATAGTTATGGACAACGCCAGCTACCACTCACGAAGAAGAAAAATTTACCTACCAGCGCTTGGAGGAAAGCAGAAATTATAGATTGGTTATATGTTAAGAATATAACTTTTGAGGATGACATGGTGAAAAGAGAATTATTGGATATTGTTAAAGTTCATAAGAATAAGTATATACGTCATGTTATTGACGAAATGGCAAAGAATTGGGGCATTGAAGTACTGCGTTTACACATATCCAGTTACCTAAATCGTACATTACCTTGCGAAAGTTTTGATGAACATCTTTATTTTTGTCTTTGCTAGTTTGTCGTAAAAGTTCTGGCAAAGGACGACCATTTGCCTTGAACTCAACTAATTTTGTAAAATTAAGTTTGTTAGCACTTTTTAGTTGTTTAATTTTTTGCACTACCGACATTTTCTATTATAGCGCATGCACACGCGAATCAAAAATAGTATTTTTACAAACAACACAACAACAGTAAAACATATCAATATAAATTCTTAAATTGATTTAAAACATGCGAAAATCGAATCAAAAATCGAGCGTAGTTGTACACGCTATACGAAGTCAACGTAAGCTGCGGATCCGGCTCATGACCCAAAGTTGATTATTGTTTCGGACGTTCGCGTTTATTCGGGCGCTGCACGTTTTTCGAGTTTTTCCGGGTAGATCTAATTCATTGAGGACAATTCGCACCGCCAGCCCAAGGTTGAAGAGGATGAATTACGAACGACGGCCGATAAATTTTAAGTTATTGTACTTGCGACTTAATTACCTATTTCAATAAAACACGTAATAATGAATATTTTTATATATTGTCAAATTTTTGGGAGGTCATTGACTAAATGACCATATGGACAAACCGCCACTGATTGTAACATGCATGTGAACGAAAATTTGTACGTCGAATGTCCAGTTTACAAGCCTATTCGGAACAAATTCTTTAAAAATTTTAACCTTTTGAATGAAGATAATTTTACAAGTTTATTTGTTATAACAGAAGAATCACTGAATTCAGTTTTTATTTACACAATCTAAATGCTAAAATTAAGATCCTTTATACTTAATGAATAATATTTATGAATCATTTACTTGAATTTTTCTTTTGTTGTTGTTCTCTATAATAAGAAATATGTTTCTTTTTTTAAGTTATGTCTTGTAATCGACAACCAAACTTCTTGTAATGAAACACTTATTTTCTCTGTACAATAAAGATTATTATTATTATTTATTATTAATATAATCTAATCGAAGTAAAAGCACAACAAAACACTTAAGAACAAATTTTATTTTCTACAAACTAGTACTAGTACTTAATTTGATCTATTATATTGTTCTACGGTTAAACCACGTGTTAAGAACATATCGAAACACCTTTTCATAATTAAGTAGTGATTTATTAAGTTCCTTTCACCGGATTATAAAAAAAATAATCATAAATCCAGATGTTGTAATTACTGATTACGTGTAGATTAAAAATATTTGTTTAGAATGCCATTTTCGCCGACTACGATAATCGCTAATTGGTTGCAAATAAAAATACTGTTAAAGAAGAATTAATAAATCAAGGCTCGATTACTCCGTTTATTAAATCTTTGAGTAGTGTATAATTGCAATACACATGGTCACATAAATCATGGGAGACAAACTGGCATTTATCAGGCAGCCCAACCATGTAGTTTGCTAATGAACTCCAGCTATGTTGCAATCTTGCACCACTACTACTTTTAAATTGATTCTTAGACGCTTATATTTTACTTCTGAATTACAAGTACACGTAGCATCAAATTAAATATTGTTTTATGTGTGAAAAGCGAAAACAATCGGTTTACATTGCGTTAGTAAACAAGATGAAAGCACAGCATGATTAACTAAGTGGGTGCACTTTAAGCTTTTTTGTGTGTGTGGTGTTTTTTTTCTGGAAACGGATGCTTGAGTCCCAATGTTTCATAAAAGCTTGAATTGCTAACACCTGCTGTAAGTGTTATAACATACGAGTCAGTTGACAGTTGAACGTCACTTTTTATGATGATTATGAAATTGATCTTGAAAGAGATATATATTCTATGGTTAATTAACATCATATGTTATGTGTTTAGTTTAAAGTCATCCATCTTTATGAAATATAAAAAGTTGAGTAAAGCTTCACAGCATCCAATATTTTTTATTCGAACATCTTTTAATTTGTTCTTACTATGAAAATTTTATTTTATTACGGTGTTTTTGTGTAATGTTTGATGATTAAGTACTATGCATGCATTAAGAAACTAAAGGAATCACTTTGATAAGCAGACACATGTCCGTTCTGACATTGGGTTGATACCAGATAATTAATGGCTTGCAATAATGTAGCTTCCAATTTGATTATAGGAAAGTCAATCAGTAAAGGGACGTTAAAGGTGTTCTTTTACGTAATCATGGAAATTGAATAATGAGTTGGTATACGCAAACCGTTTTCGATGACGTTGTTTGTATTTTAATTATTGCAAGGGTAATTTATTCCGTAATTAATGGAGTTTAAAATTGCATGAGCTTAATTCGAAGAAATAATACACCGACGAAAACACCTTTTCTGATTTTTTTTTTACTTTTTTTCAGATTCTTATTTTATCAAATTGATGTCTTTGATTAACGATCGTTCTTTTTAATTACAATTACAAATGTTTGATTTCAGTCCAAAATTATATTCACGAATAATTTTTCAAATATTATAACGTAATATTTAGAACTATTCGATATTCAGAAATTGGCAAAATTATATTCGAGATTGCTATGATCTCGCAAAAGTAAAAAAAAATTCAGTGCCTGATTAGAACGTTTCAAGAGATACAACACTACCTTTACGACACGTTTGGGAAACAGAAAAGTAAACCTAAAAACTGTACAAAAAAATATTTCTCAAATTGACGCTAACGGTTCCATTTATTCAATTTTGGAAAAATTTAGTAGTGTGAATCCACATAAGTTTGTTGTGAAAGTGTCCCCATTTATATACAATTAAAACCCACGTCTTTAACAAAAACAAAATGTTCTCATTGAAATGCGAAAAGTGTAGTAGTTGTTGGAAGAGCGACTTTGGTCATCAATAACTATTTTTTTTAAAGAGACTGAATACAAAATTATCTGAGAAACGAAAGATTTTACTAGGGTAAATCCACAGAAGAGATGATCCGATAGAGAAGATGGGGATTAACGAAGCTTCCGGCACCCATCCAGGTCATTACGAACAAAAATTTAGAAAGGAGTGATGAAAAAGATTTGCATCGGCCCCGCTCCATTATTTGGTACATCCAGACGAAGTGCCCCACTGGAGAACATAGAACTCAGAGGAGCAGTTAATAAATTATGTACATGCTGTTCCTAATAATTAAACGGGTATTAGCGAAGCTACCCACATTCACGCAGGACATTACGAACAAGAATTTAGAAAGAGAGATGCGCTCCATTATTTGGTGTTGAAAATGAAAGAAAGTTAGTGACTCAATTGACGAAACTAGTTTACAACTTAATAACACACCTGGATTCGTAGGGTAGTAAGAGTGTGATGCAGATGGTCCGTTTTTGCCTCCTCCTTGCATATTGAAAGAAAAAATAAAAAGGAGAATATCAAGATGGTATGCCTGAAAAATCGGCCTACATCAACGCAAATATATTCATGAAATGGTTGACAAATATATTTGTTCATTTATCCCGCACCTGCACAGGACACTACGAACAATAATTTAGAAAGGAGTGATGCAAAAAATTGGCATCGGTCGCGCTCCATTATTTGGTATTGAAAATGGAAGATAGTTAGTGAGTCAATTGACAAAACTGGTTTACAACTTAATAACATACCTGGATTCGTAGGGTAGTAAGAGTGTGATGCAGAGGGTGCGTTTTTGCCTTCTGCTTGCATATTGAAAGGAAAAATAAAACAGGAGAATATCAAGATGGTATTCCCGAAAACTGCATACATAAACGCAAATATATTCATGGAATGCTTGACTAATATATTTATTCAGGGAAATCCTCAAGAAAAAGTTCTTCTTATTGTTGATGGCCGTAATTTTGAGTCTCCCAAGTTACAGGTTTAGAGCCACTGGACCTTGCAGTTTTGAAGTCTCTCAAGACTGCTTATTATCAAGCTACTCAAGTAAATACTTCTTCCCAAATACCACGCTTGTATTTCTGAAAGCGTCTTTATGAATCGTCGACAAAAGCTGTCTTCAGGCATTTATCTTACGATGAAAACATGTTATCTGATATTATGATTTTTTTGCTGAAAATGCCTTTGAAAATACGGATCTTACTGCGATGAGTAATATTCCATCAAGAACTCTAGCAGTTTTATCTAAACATTTAGCTCCATCAGATGGAAAAACGCTAACCACGTTCACGGTTTCAGTTTCTACTCTACCTAGTTGTTCTTGGGAGAGGGACAGAACTCAAAACAATTTTTAAAACCACACCCTGACAATGATAGTATTACACGAGACAAACTCGTAGAAGGGGTTAATTATATTCTTGTTGTTCAAGTGTGGGAAGGAAGATATTGAGTACGTTAAGTAAATTGCAAAAAAGAAACAGAAAACAGAATAACTCAAAAAGTAAAAAATCCAATTTAAAAAGAAAACTGAATCAGATACAAACCCTGACGAAGGTTTGCCTTACCAAGAGGAAGACAATGCAATTAGTGAGGAAAATGAATCCGAGAACGATTAGTTTTGGTGCGTTTATTGTTCAAAAATGGAGGCTGTTTCAAATTTGAAACTCTTTGTAACCTTTGTGGAAAAATCCTTGCAAAAGATAAAAATTTGTATTTTATTACAGTTTTTGTCGTTATTCATAAGATTATCTCTTTTTTATAACGGGACATCTTCGACTGACAATTCTGGGAAGATGGCAAATGTTTATTCTTATATATTTTTCTAGTGGTAGTTAATTATTATGTTAAGTCTTAAGTTATATATATTTTTTCACTCATCATTAAGATTTTTCTTAAAAATATTTAAACTCACAATAACATTTAAAAAACAATTTGTTTAATAAACTTAAGTGATTTCATGTGATCGGGGTGAACGGTGTTGGTTGGTAGGTTACAGTTATTACAATTTCTTTACAAAAATTACTCTCACAATAATAATTCACAAACAAACTACTGTTTCAAGTGAAATTCGTTTTAATCAATCGGGGGTTATTTTATTTGATCAGAGGTCAACGGCGTTAGTTGCGAAGTTATTACAATTTCTTTCTTTAAAAGCAGTACATATTTTCTCCATTTATGTACAAATATTAGTCATAATGTATGGTAGAATGCTCCACAATTATTAACTTTTTACAAAAAGTAGGTGAAACGTATAACTTTAACCTCATGGTGCGTGAATTTTGGAATTTCAATAATTTTTTTTTGGAAACTATTGAATAATCTGCATTTTTTCTTAGGAAATATGCTCTCTGAAACGTCTATTTTCCTTTTTTTTAATATTTGTGACCGTTTTATTCACCATCCCCATTTATTAATTTCGACAACTTGATAATAAAAAGTGTATATTGAAGTACCATAGATAGAGGGTGATGTGAAAAATGTTCAATGACGGATGCAACTTTATGTTGGATTTGTTGAAACAAAAAACATCTTAAAATACTGGTATGTTCTGTTAGAGTCATAAAAATGTTTGATAATTATTACATATTTCTCATAATATCAAAATTTTGGGTTGCATCTCTTCTCTATAACTAATTTTGCTTAATTCATTTTTAACTGGTTTTCTTTTTTTTTCTGGAAACAATCTCTTCCTGCTCTTGTTACCATATCAAACTAAAATTAAAAATGTCATACTTTTCTTGTACATTTTCTTGTAAAACTACAAATTATCTATAATTAGTTTAAGTCATTTATGTACCAAACACATTCTATTATATTCGTATTTTGCTACATTTTGTTTTATTTAATACAAGAAAAATCAAGCTTAATAATAATAATAGCATCGTCTATCTATTATTTAATATCACATCAGGAATTTTTGGAAACGCTACAGTTTGGCATAGTAATAAATTGTATTAGTTTTCCCAAAAAAAGCTCTTGATGATTCTTTTTATTTTCGATTTTTATTTTTATACTGACTTTTTTTCTGACACCAATAAACAACAAATTATTTTAATTTTTATTTAGTTCTTTATTACAATTTCTAATAAAACGTTATATTATTATATTTCAAACTTTAAGATGAATTTCAAATTTATTTTTTCTTTATAAAGACGTCGTTTCTTATTTATTATCATAATATTCATTACGTTTACTTACAAACATTTTTTTGCAAAATCTCAGTTTTACGATACGTGTGCATCGATTGAATGTTGATTTATTTTTTTTTAAGAAGTAGTACTTTTTTAAATTTTCTATAATTATAATGACAATCTTTATTCCAAAATTTTATTATAATCATTCATAACTAATTAAAATGTTAAAAATTCTTCCATTTATCACTATTTATCCCTTTATTTTCATTCAATCAGTTTTACAAAATTTATTATTTGTTTATGTATTCATCAACTGATTTAGAAGATTTCTAATAAATTTATATGAAGAATTTGTTGAATTTAATTTTTACATCAAAATAATAGTTATTTATGTAACAAGTCTATAATATACGTTTTATGGACGAGCTACAGAATTGTGGGCAAGCGACGAAGCATCCTAATGTGCACTTCAGCCCTAGTTTTTGTTTGTAATAAAAATTTAGCTAACATAACGTTGGCATTTTATCAAAGTTTATTAAACAATTTAAAAAATGAAAAAAAAATGAAATAGTGGTCATACGTTACGATCGCTTAAAAATTTAAAAACAGAAAATATTAATTAAGTTCATGATTTAAATAAGTTAAAGCATTAAAGATAAAATAAAGGGAAATACTGATGAAGAAAATTAACATTCAAAGAAAAAAATGACGTTGAAAGTCGTTTAATTAAACAAAAGGAATTTTTTTAAGAACCTGGAAACTAACTACATAATTGGGTATAAATCTAAATAGGCACTTCCTTTTGTTTTGAAAAAATGTCATTTAATGGGATCCGGAAACGGTTATGTACGATTTGTTTTATAATTATTTTACTGTAAGTATGTTAATTGTTCTAGTATATGATCGATTTAGTAAAAATAAAAGTAAAATTTATTGACTTAATTTCGTGGGCATTGTTTGTTGTAAAAAATTGTTTTTGACAATTTGTTGTTTGAGATTAATTAAAATTAATTTAGTTTTATGGAACATTAATTTATTTAATAGTTCTTTATAAATGTGATTATTTTAGTGTCAGAAACGGCATTTAAAATTTTCTTTATTTAATTCCAAATTTGGTTGATTAAATTTCAAATTAAAATTCAGAAAAAGATAACAAGGTTTTTGAAAAAATTAAATTTTATTGTGGGGGAGGTTCTTTTTTTCATTCAACCCACTTTGCATTAGTGGGCTAGAGGTAGGCTGAAACAAAATACAAAAAAACGTGAAAACATGCAACAGGAAACGAGAAAATTGAAAAGAACCAAAATGAATATGGTAGGTGAAAAGTAAAAACTAGGAAGACATAAAAGTGAACTTGTAAGTGAAAATAAAGGAATGATAAAACGATGGTTAGAAAACAAAAATTGTAAACGTCTGAAAGAAATAAAGATAACTATGAAAATGCATAAAGAGGAAATTAAGCAATAAAAAGAAAAAGAAATGTTACCCAAAAAAACAAACCAAAAAATAAAAATTTTTGTTAAGAAATTTATTTTTTACTAAGTATACTATTTTCTATATTACGTTGCACAATATTGGCATAAAGGTCTCCAGACCTATTCACTAGCAGTTTCCCAAGGTCTGCTATGGACGAGATTGCCATCGCTAAATGGACCAAAACTTTCAACAGTAAAAGCTACAAAGGGGTAGTTGTTTGATAGGGTGGAGTATTTCGAAATTTTCTTTCTTTCATGATAATTGGCAGCGGTTCCAGCCAAAGTGCTGTACAGAGCGATGTAATAAGGAGCTAGTGTTGCATTCCAAATAAGAGCATTACCGTTTCGCGAAGGAATAAGCATCAAACTATCGGGAAGTTTGCGTCATCTCTGGAAACTCGTAATGGTTCTAAGATATTTGGGAATTCAACAGAATTGAGAGCTTTAGGTATGGATAATCTCTCTGCTGATCTTCGAGCACTTTTGACACAAGAAAGACCTTGACTCCACAACGGCAACTATGAGGTTAACATACTTGAGACGTAAGGCTAAAAAAAGACTTAATTTTTTTTATTGATAGAATCATTCACATAACCTTCAATTGCACTGGACTTTTATCCTCCTGCATGTTTTAGTGTTAAAATATCCCTTCCTGCATTCACAACCATCGTTGCTGCTGATCAGCGAAAGGAGTGACCTGTGTATAATTCAGCTTTTTTTAGCCATAAGTATGTGGAATTTTTTTTGGTAGACCGCCAATAGTGTGCTGTCGAGCATTAACGGAATTACATTTATCATTACGGTAGGTTAAAAAGAAGCGTAAGTGGTCTGCTTGACAAGGACGAAGGACAGCATATTTTCCGTATAAAACACAAGGTTGAAAAGTACAGTCCTCATCTGTGATTGTTGTATTCCGTAGAGTGACTATAATATATTCTCAATATCATTCACCGTCAAAGGACAAGCGCCAAAAATTGTAACCACTTTATATAACAACCAATAGTCATCAAGAGCTTCAAAAAGAAATGTTTCAACTTGCTCTTTTGTTAAAATAAAACCCTTGCCGTTTTCGGCACGTAATCCTAATTTTTTCTCTTAAGAAACACCTTATTAATCCTTTTTGATTTCTTCTGACACGTTCATTTGAGAACAAATCTTCATGGAAATAAACAATTTGAACTAATGGTACGTTGTCATAGTAATGTACTTCTAAAGCTAATCGTTACATTTGGGATGTGACCTTTGCTAAGAGCATGTACGTCGTTGTAGAGACTTAGTGGATACAAATTGATGTCATAGTCTTAAATGTAAGACAGTTCGGGAAGACATTCCCGTCATGCTGCAATCAACGAACTGATCCAACGTGTGCTAAGTGTGCGGAAGTACCACCCGGTTGTGTTTGTGAAGATGATAAACGAGGGACGTTTATCATTCCTTGGAAGTACGGACGCTCTTTGCTTTGGGACTGGAATTGACCCTTTGGCTTCTTAATATACCTGGCCTACTTCGAAACATTTTGGATCTGCTGCGAAATTAAGGGAAAGTGATAAAGTATGATAGCCGCATGGATCGTTCCATCTTTATTCCTAACCTCCGGTGCATTCTGAAAACAATGACTGAACTTTTTGAAAACTTTTTACTACCACTGAGGAAGAACGTGCGACAGAGTTCGTATTTTAACGTATTGGAATTGGGAGATGTAGTCTCAACTTTGCGGCTAATTCCTTCTGAAATTTATTTTTTGGCCTCCTGAACTGTAACGCACATTTTTCAGTTGTTTATACTTGTCTTGGAACTTGATTTTTACACTCAATGCGGTAAAGTACCGCTACTATGGGGTAAAGTACGGCTACTATGCGATGAAACAGTGGCTGATTTATCTGTTATTTGGGAATGTTTTAAAAATAAACTATGTATGAAATCCGATAAATTGATTTTAAAACATTTACTTTACACCATACTTGACAAGATAATGTACAGAATAAGGACGCATTTAATTTTTTTTATTGATGATGATATTGATGGCGCCATCTGTACGTCAGTTAAACAAATGAACTGACACATATTAGGTGGTGCATGTCAAAATGGTTAAACAGCCAGGCCTACTTAAAATCAGTAGAAATAATTTTGTTCTTTTTTTACTTTTTGATGATGATCGTCGGCCAAAAAATATTATTCAAGTTTCGTGTATAAAGTGGTTTTACGGCGTTCCAGCTGTCTCGTAAAATCCTATTTTCCGCACTCTAATGTAAATAAGTAATCTTTAATAGAATTTAAAAATATATAATTCCTCCAATTCAGATTTCAGGATAATATCGATGTTTTTATTCGCGTGTTTTAAAATAATGCATCAAAATGTATGATTATTTCTGTTAAATAAGCTATTAGTATCTTATGAAGCTTCTGAGTTTTGAGAAATAATTTGGAAAGAAACAGAATTTAATCATTTTTAATTTTATTCCAATTTTACTTAGTAACAAATAAAATATTATATAAGACACGCCAGGTAACTGACTTTTATAGACTCAAGAAGGAGTTACCTTCTTCTTCTATCGTCTTCAACTCGTCAGTTGTATCCTCCATTCGCCAGTTAAAGCTATTTTACCTGGATTGTAATGTAAATTATTATACGAAGTTTGCATGAAAGGTGATTTTTTTATTTTGAAAAATGTTATTTTATCTACGGCAGAATGCAATTAGAAACAGGTACTACAACCTTACTGTGAATGTTGCGTGTTGTTTGGTCGCCAGGCATCGTTGTCAACCGAAATCGTCTAATAATGAATATCAGATTTAATTTATATTGTACTTTTACACACGATTTTATTATTTTATACATAATTTATTCAAAATAACCCTTTACACAACAATTTATTGATTAATGTGATTCAAGTCGTTATTTTTATTGTTGGCCATTACCTTACAATACCCAAAATTTTATCAAGCCTTTTATTAAACAATATCAACCTTCAAGTATTTCACGTTTTTTAGGTTATTATTTGCAATACTAAACTCTAATTGTATTCAGTTAGGGCGGTAACGACCCAACTGTCTATGGTTTAAGAGGTAACATCGGTTATAAAGCGTATGAGGAAAAAAAAGGAAAATTTCGTAACCCAAAACGATGAATAATTTGATAAAATCAAATGGAACATCCTGTATATTTTTTCCCAGATGTAGAAAATTAGGTTCTCTACAACTTTGCTATACATGTCTGTTTACGAAAACTCAACCGTGAAACACATTTTTATCAAAAACTCACATCAACCGTCATCGGAAAATTAAGTAGGTAGGCAAAAAAGTTTTTGTTCCGGTTGTGTTGGTATTTGTTTAATCCGTCACAATTTCATTGTATTTTTGTATTGTTAGTAACATTGAGTAATTTTTCTACAGCAGAATTAGTTGGTATGGTTTATTCCACTGGGAAATCAAGTGGAAATTGTTTATTGGCAGCTCATAGATAATCCGGGACTACAGAGAAATCCTCGAGCTGACCATTTCAAAAAACTAAAGGAGAGATTCCAGGGAACTGCAAATGCCAACTACGACAAGAATACTAGGAAATATGCTTGTACTGAAGAGGATGTGCAATTTGACATCCGCAGTTAAGAACACTACCATTGGAGTACGACAAAAAAAATTGGATCTTCGAAGATCACTGTAAATAAGATGTTATGAAAAAACACTTTCCATCCTTATCACGTATAACACCATCAGTATCTCACCAACGCAGATTTTTAATGCGGTCTGAACTTTTGTCTGTGGGCAAAAAAATGGAGGGAAACCTTAATAATGAATCCACTTTTACCACCAATGGCAGACAAAATCAGAGCATCTTTCAACACTGCGCCCATCATAATGCGAGAATATACAAATTGAAGGTCGTCAAAATCAGTTTAAAGTCAACGTATGGGTGTGGATTTGCGGAGAATATCTTGTACGACCATTCTCTTTTTATTCTCTATGGATGGAATTTGTTTTTTAGTAACATCTTATCCCAAATGCGTGATTTTTTATTTTTATGAAAAAAATATTTTGGGTTTATTAAAGACTAAATACTAACAGAAAAATAATGAAAAGAAGATATTTCTTTTTTACATTTTTATATTCTTTGTTTTTTCTATCGAACGGTGGATTCTGGTTGCTGCCCTGAAAATGTAGCCAATAAATTCACAACCTTATTGTCTTTCCAAGATAATCAGGAAACTTCAACACCTTCAACATCCCCAATAAATTCTACAGGTTTTTCGGGGAGTTCTTTTTTTAATTGGTGTTTAGTGGGACGCTTGCAGTGTGGAATTCTGCTTCTTCTAACCGTTCCTAGCTATAAAATACCTTGCTTATGAAGATATACCATTAGGAGAAGTTGTTGCCAAAGTAGATTTTATGACGTTGGAATTTTGGAACTACTCTACGAACTACGACATTTGAGCTTACCCCAAAGTCTGGTTGATTCAAACGCCATTTATTTGGATCATTTTCTTGACTTGTGTACACTTCGAACGCATAAGCATATCCAGAAACCTCGCATAAAAAAAATAACTTGAACCCCTATTTGGAGGGTTTGTTTGCCATGTACTACTTTATATGATGCCGAAACTAGCTTGGTTGCACAAATTTGTTCATCAACAGACGAGCTTTCTGAAAGTGGTACCGATGTGAATTTTTCTTGTAAACTGTTTATTACGGGCCTGATCTTATTGAGTTTATCAAATCCCGGTTAACCCGCAGGAATTTGCGTTTCATTGTTATTGAAATGAAGAATTGAACGTGATTTTTTGAAACTATTTAGAGACATAAATCACTACCAGTTACTTCACTTCACAGGAAGGGCAGTTCAGTCGCAAATCTTTTGGTTGCGATGTACTACTTTCAGGAATTTCTTAAGTATCTTCAAAAGCCGAATCCTCATCGGAAGAACTTTCTGCGCGATTATCTCCAACTGCTATTGGATCGAGATCGTCTTCATTTTTGGAATCGGAGTCGAATTCTAACGCATCTTTACTTTCTAATGGAATTAAGCTAATTCTAAGAATCATCACGTAGAGGTTTTTTTTTCTGGAAATCAGCCGCCAGACAAATGGAATAATAATACTTGAAACTAAGTCTACTTCCTTGCCATGAGCTCAGAGCAATTTAATTTGTCGAAAAATTGGGAAAAAAACACTAAAAATAACGAAAAGTAAATGTTGTTTGTAGCAGCAACCGCAAGCATGTGTTCACTCTCAAATAAAATTCAATACTGCAGCGGAATATGGCAAAAACGTCGTTATTTTTCTAATTTTGCATTTAAATACGCATTGTTACACATATGAGACACACTTTGTACATAAAATTGCCAGTAGATGGCTATACTTGTTTTAAATAAAGGTTGTTTCAAATATGATACGGTATGCACTTAAGTGGTGCTGATAAAACGTTGTTGTGCTGACATGTTTAATAGGAATTCTTCTCGCATTTGACATTCCCAGTTTATTCAAAATTTGTCCAACGATTTTGTTATAAGTTTTGATTATCTATTTTATAATTGAAGAGTAGAAATAACAAAGGAGGTAAGTGCCATATTTAAAATTTTTGAGTTTATATCATCACTAGATAACATGTACCTTGCTGTATGTCCCAACAAAAGTTGTATATACCAGCTCAATTAGAAAATGTATTATCCCTTACTAAAGATGGCGCTGTCGGTATTTACCAAATGAGTTTTTACAAAAGTGTTAAGTGCCATTCTGACATCTCGATTAATCCGCGCGCTTTCTGTGATTTCTACTGAAATGAGTGATATTACTGTAAAAAAACGTAGAAGTAACGGCACTGGAAGTGAGAGAAGAGTGCAGAGACACCTTAGGAAATCGGGCCAAACCTATAAAACTAGAAAAACAAAGATAAACAAGAAAAATTTAAACCAAAAATGAGGTTAGTGATTACTTTATAACCCAACGGCGATCTTAACGGAATATTGCATAGTATGTTTTGTTTCAGATATCTTGCAAATGCAAATTTAAGTGTAGAAGCTTAAGTGTCGATAGACGCAAAGCTCTATTTCAACAATTTTATAATGAAAAAGCCAAAACTCAAAGCACATATTTGATGGGGCTTATACATCTCTTGTCTGTTAGAAGACAAAACAGTAAAAGTCAGGACACAATTTCGTACACTGTTCCGAATGAAAGGGGCATATTTGTTCAAGTGTGCAAAGACTTCTATCGAACCGTTTAACATTACAAGAAAAAGAGTAGATGTACTAATCGCAAAAAAGGAAAATGGCGACACATGCTTCACAGACAGAAGAACGTGCCATAAGAAATCCAAATTTACAGAAAATGATTGTCTTCTTGTCAAGTCAAAATTCATATCAACTCTATACCAAGAGACGTTGGATATTAAAATCCAATAATAGTTATTTATATATCAAGGGCGTAAAGTAGCTGTTTTAGGCCCAGAGGAATGTACGTTGTGCCCGAGCGACGAGGGCCTAAAACAGCTTTACGACCGAGCTTGTAAAACATAATATAAAAAATTAGGTGGTTTTAATCATTGGAATTGCTGGGACTTGCCCCAGAGAGGAATTGTCGCAGCTATCCATTGACGACATTGACTGTTTTAATGATTGTGAAGGTCTAGTCTGGCCTATGTTTTGGAAATAAACGACCTTATTTGAATTGCATTCCACATGTTGTTAATCTAAAATACAAGCAGAGTATTAATAATAAATTACACACTTATTTTATGCTTACCCGAAACAAAGATTTCAAAATGTGTTTAGCCTTATAAAAACTGTTTTGTCATACAGGAGTAGGATTACGATGGAAATAATAAAACGGAATGCAAAATCATAAAGAACAAGCGATAACAGGACTAAAATAAGCAAATAAAAAATAAAGGAAGGGAAAAGTAGAAGAAAAATGATTAAGGTTAGGTTACGGAGATTACACTACTAAAGTTTTAAGAAGGGATGGCTGCATTCATGCAGTGAAATAGAAGCACTGTGAAGTGTGAAGTGCGAATTGCACATAAACGTTTACAGAATACAGTTTTTTAACAAACGTATCAATCATTACAATAAAGTTAAAGTTATAGTCAATACAATATACACCAATGATGGCGATTTGGTTGCATCCAGCAATACATTAGATCAATTTTAACGATTTAAAACCAAAAGCCCACGGGCGCAAAAGTAACACTTTAAGCCCGCGGGCAAATGTTCTACTTTACGCCCAAAATTGGGTTAAAAAGTCAATTTTACGTTTGATCGTGTAAAAAGAATATTTAAGTCCTGATTTATATATTAATAGGTTCTTTAGAGCATTCCAGATAAAGCATCCCAATTCAGCCATTACCTAAAAGTTTTATAGCGTCACTTTCATAAAATATTTCCCGACTTTATCTTTTCGTCGACCTAGGATGGACACTTGTTACACTTGCGGCAGACTAGACTGTGAAATCAAAGCGAATATCACAATAAGCAAGATAGCTGCATTCCAGTTGGAACTGCATCAGAGAAGCATGCTGAGAGAGCCAGGAATCTACAAACACAAAACACGATTGAATCACAACAAGTGGGAAGCAGCGTTTGCTGCATTTCCATGGATTTAGAACAGGTCATGTTCGTACCCACTCTGGTCCATTCAGATATGTTTTACTTATCGCAACTCTCCTGTTATAACTTTGGAGTTCATATAGGGGACACAAATGACGCATTTATGTGTTTGTGGCATGAAGCCTTCGCAGGAAGAGGTGCGAACGAAATTGATTTTTGATTACTTCATTTATTAAACAAAGGTATCACGAAAAAGCAAAATTTGATCATTTGGTGGGACAACTGCGGTGGCCAAAATAAAAACAAATTTATGTTATTTGTTTTATCATTTTGGTCACATGCCATGTGATCGCGATTTCGTGCTGATAGAAATAAAGGCATTCGTTCCTGAAGATTTGATTGGTGTAACTAAGTCAGCAAGATACAATCTCCCCTTTAATGTAATTGAATGACAAAACATACATTTTGGGACATCAAAGCTGCTGCTGACGAGGTACTCAGTACGTCCAAGTTGCAGATACGTAAAGCGGTTACTATTCGGATCGAGAAAGCAAACCTACCAAACATCAAAACAAAATCATCATTTTCTGAACTATGGAATATGTCAAATATTTTGAAGAAAGGCAGAATTACATGGGTTGAATCCTCAAAATAAAGTGTCTGCAAACAAGAAAAAAAGCCTCCAGTCTATGATACCTTATCTCAAAGATCCAAATCACTAGGAGTTTTACAAAAAATTATTACAAGATGTGAATAATCCAGTTGGAGAGTCTTACCCAGGAACAAGTAAACAATAAATTTGGTGTTAAGTAAAGAAGTATCCTTTATCAAGAAAGTTTTCTCACTTACCACATTTCTATTATTTTTGCAGTTTATTTTTTTGCGTTGCTGCTTTTTGAGTTAGGTTGCTTATGAGACTGTCATTATTCATTCCGTAATGTATTGTAACATTGTCTGAAATAAAACTTTGCTGGAAAGATTTGTTTGTGTTTGATCATGTTTTTGTTGATTATCTCAAAAACATGATTATGGCACTACAAAGGAGGTACCTTTGTTATTTCTACTCTTCAATTGTGAGTTGTCAATAAAAATGTTTTGAGGGAACGTATTTTTTATAACAAAATGAGTTTTACTGCTAACGGTTGAGACAGACCTCAGATATAGCAGGTTGTAGAAAATTTCATAGTATATCGATCTGAGAGAAAATATACAGGATGTTCCATATGTTTTTATCAAGTTATTCATTATTTTCGATTACAAAGTCATATGTTTTTTCTCATAACACTAGTATACATAAAGTCCCCATAGTTTTTGACGTAGATTTAGAATAAAAAATAAGAAATATTAGTCAAAGTTGACGGGTGGTCCATGAATGTGGGACACCCTGTATAAATGATAATATTTTTAAATTGTAACCTAAAATAATGGCCACAACTTACTCTGATAAAATGTACTGTTTAAATGCAATATCAAAGGTCTGCGTACTGCACTGTATAAAGTAATAAGACATTATTTAGTAAAGGTGAGGGATGAACTGTTTGTCTCTTCGGTTTTAAATATATTTTAGTATTATAGGATCAGAAATTTTAATTTTGATAGCAACATTACGATAACCGGCTATAAAATATCACAAAATAATAAATTCTTTTCTACCTAACAGAATAATTTTCTATGTTGTTTTTTGTTACAGTATACAGTAAAAGTAAACAGTAAAACATGAAAGCAAAGGATTTATAATTTATTTTACAAGTAATTTCTATTCTTTGTTTCTCGTAATTTATTCTGCCAATACCGCAATGTTAGAAATAAAATTACAAAAATAGAAACTTTAGCGACTATTTAAACAATGTCTCACTGTTTATAAAATGTATTACACAAACATTGCAAACAACACGATTTTGTGTTAATTAGTCAAATACAGTGACGACGATCATTTTAAGTTTTCATTGAAACCTTTTCTCTTATCGTGTTGTACACGAATTTCGAAATCCCAAAAGTATCAAAAACAGTCCAAATCTAGATTAAAACACGGCAATTTCTTGTAAATTCAAACCCTACGTTGCTGTTTTACATATGTAAATTTGATGAGGTATGTAAGACTACACATCCGCATGTAAATTGTTTTCATATCAGAGTGACATTCAACACGCGCGCTTGCAGCTGCTCGATTTTATTTCAGTTCGCCACTTTGTCAATGACACTCTGTAAGATAGTGTGATGTTTTTCGATAGCTGGATTTATTTAAACTCATCTGAAAATAAGGTGTTGACTTTTAACTTACATGTGTTTATTTACGTGGGTATTAAAGCAAAAGATAATTTTGACTATGACTTATTAAAAGTGTTTTTGCTGCTGTACGTAACCGTTTTTCATACTTATTTTGAACACCTAATGTTAGATCAACTATTTTGGATGTGATTTCTAAAACTAATATCGAATTATAATTAAAAGCTGTCCATTACACGAGGTTAGTTTGAACAGAAAAAGGTAGAACTTTATGTTACTTTGTAGTTACTTAAATTCGTAATTTCTTACTAACGAAATATTTAACAAAAAATTTTTTTTCCTGAGACATCTAACTTAAAGTGAGTAGTTTAATATTCTCATAGCTTACACAAAACTAGAATAAGTCATTTTATCATACGTACCTATTATTTATTGAAAGATCGCACATAAATTACAAATAAGAAACTAGACTAGTAGGTCATGAAATTTTTTATGACATTTGGTAATTTTTAACAAAGTAGTCTGCTTATACTAACTTAAAACTTAGAATTTGAGCTTTACGTTTAAAATTTTGCAATTTCCGTTGGGTAGGAAAAGTTTTCTTGAATTGCAAGAATATTATACTCAGTTCAGTGAACTACGAGAGAGGAAATTCCTTCAAAACAAAGTAAGTTGGGAAAGGAATTGTACACTTCCATAAGGAACTTGGCAAAAATAAAAGTTTTGTTGTATCCTTCGTATTTTTTCTATAAACACTGTGACCCACCCTTCATCCAAAAAGTAACTGAGGAAGAATCAATAACCAGCACCTTGTAGAATTTAGTCTGCATAGCTGTCTATTCAATCAATATTGCGGAGTGTTCATCTCGTGATAGATGGTGTACAAGGAAACCATGCTAAACTAAAAGTGATGGAGGAAAAATTGATAACGCGCTTGTGACTTTGTATAAAAGTGAATCGTTAGCTTTTGTTAAGACCCTCCTTCTTATCACAACAAATTTAAAGAAAATATTTGGAAGAATGTTAAGATCATGAAGTTTGTATGATGATATTAATGATATGGAATTCATCGGTTATAAATGCAATTCAAATGATGATACTGCGACTGATTTAACAAAACTGAAGAATATTTAGAGAAATGTCATTCGGTATATCGGAGTTATTTCTTATGTGCAAGATATTGGATACACTGAGTGACGATTATTCTTCATTCAGAAGCAGCTGAAAATGTATATCCAAAACCGAAGGACTATCGATAACTCTTCTACTTCTTCTTATGCACAGAGTTGAGCAAAGATAATATTTATGTCAGCTTTACAAGTTTACGCCCTGGACCGATTTGACATAGATCGAGAAAATTGGTCGGTAAATATCGGAAAAACAAGCCTTGTCGCAAATAGGAGTAATCTCTTCCATTCCTTCGAACATTTTGATGGAGATAAAATTAAACCCAGAGGGAACAAGCTGATACAAAAAGTTACAAGAACGATTTGGAATGATCGATTGTAATACGATTACGATAAATAAGCCATTGCTTTAGGGAAAGTTATAGTATCCTCAATGAGTATTTCTTTACCAAGAAGTTGTAGGAGCTTTGAAATATTTAGCTCATATGCTCTACCAAACATATATTTTTTCGTATCGACATTCCATTTGTATTATATTGTGATGTAAGCGTAATATATGGTGTCTCAAATGATGTAAAGTTGTGTGGTGAATTTGTCAGCGTGCGGACGTACGGCGCGTCCCTAGTAGGTGACTCACCACTTGTTAGAGGACCGAGCACCACATCCCATCCTTTGAGCGCGTACTCCTACACCAGCTCGCACCCCGTGCGCAATAGCCAACAACAACCCAACCGGCTACAAATAAGCCGGTCGGGAGAGAAAAACCAGATCAGGACTATCTCACCATAGGTCGACTCGCTTCCCTAAAAACGATCTCTGCATAGACCGATCATCACGCAGGGACGATCTCACCATAGGTCGACTCGCTCCCCTGGAGCCGACCACAAATAGGTACAGGCCAAAGGCGCGCTCCCGAAGCCAAGCATGAGCGCAACGTGCTGCAGGACTTACGGCGGCAACCACCGCTACCCCGGCCGATTTCACCGCTTACGCCGACGCCGCTGAAGCGCCGTTGTACAACGGAGACCGCATCGCCGACACCAACCCGCAGCACCAGTTGCCGTTGTAATAAAAATCGTTGATAATGAGCATGTAGATATTTATGTGAAGGAACAACTACACCCACGATTCCCACACTTTTAAAGGTATACAATAACAACAATTCAAATACTGGATCCTATGAGGGGTATTGTTACCAATTCCCACGTTCAGCAGAAGAAATTTTCCTAGTCAGTCTTTTTTATTTTGTAATTTTATGGGAACAGTGGACATGCCACCTTCTTTTATATTATTCCTTCCCTCCGCCGGGAAGGTATACTACTTTGTTTGTTTATAATTTTTGATTAAGTGAAAGAGAATGGATCTTATATTGATAAATGTTTTATTTAGTGTCGGCAATTATGTATGGAATATAATAACAAATAAATGTCCGCTTCTGTTAGCCTCTCAAATGCGAGCCCTTTTTAGCACATTTTTCATTACATTCTCCACATTTCACGCGGTATTTCATTAATTTCATCACGAATATTTTGTTTGAGTTGCTCCAGCGTTTCTAGTTTGTTTGCATAAACTTTTCTTTTTAGATATCCCCACAAAAAGAAGTCCGGAGCAGTCAAATTAGGCGACCGTGTAGGCCAATCAACATCACCATTTTTATTACGTTTATTCACATATCCATTCTAATGAAAATGTGTCTCGTCACTCATGATTTTTATGAAAATCGGGGTTGTCATGGACGAGCTGTAACATACTATTGGCATATGTACGGCGGCGTAAATGGTTTTCTGGAAGAAGCTCTTGTATCAACCGAATCTTAAATGGAAACAAATGCAAATCCTTGTGCAAAATTGTGGCCAAAGTTGTTATTTGAAGACCAAACTCCTGAGAGCGGCGTCGAATGGATTGTTTTGAACACTTTCTTGAGCAGCAGTAATGTTTTCAGCCAAACTTGCAGTATATTGTGGTCCATGCTTGGGCTTATCAGCTACAGTCCCTCTTTCTTTGAAATCATTCACTATACGATAAATAGTGCGTCTTGTTGGCACGTTGTTTCTCCCAAAAATTTTCACGTCAATTTCTCATCGTCACAGTAATCGATGATTGATTTTGCGAAAATGTTTTAACGATTAAAACACGTTGGTTTACCGAATATTTTTCCATAATAAGTTTGCCACGTCTCTACTTCACGACTGCCAAATATGAACTGTCAAGACTAATGTTTACCAAAATGGCGGCACAACAAAGTAGTATACCTTCCCGGCGGACACCCGATACTTGGTGGAAAGTTATGTTTTTGTGAGGATCCTTTAGATTAAAAAAAAAACTTCATTCATAATCTTTGGAGGACGGTTTTCCGCAGACCGAGATTTTTATAAGGTTGTCAATTAGGAAAATGATTGCGAATGCTAGAAGTAAATTGGGTGTTGCTATTAAGTTACCGTTGATAAGGAAATCTTTTAGTTGCCATATCATCTCCTTTTTTTTATTTTGGCTGTAAGAATGTTTTGTCGTTTTTCTAGACTAAATAGTCATTTCTTAGAAAATTTTGGTTCTATCACACCGCTTTATTAACTGTTCACAAATCTGCAAACGTGAAGGGATAGTGGAAGTGCTTTTCTCTGTATATCCATGGTTGCGGAAAATTGGATGAGTCTTCAACTTCGAATTTGTCCGACTGTCTTCTGTTGCATTTAATTGTTTAGAATTCCATGATTTGTTAGCTTTATTGTCTTTTTTGGAAATTTAATATTTGTTATAGTATGGGACTATACAAAGTACGTCCGGGAGAGATGGGGTCATACTTTCGTCAACACTTTTGATTGCTGATTCCCAAAACAAAATTGTTCGATTTTTACATTTCGTTGTTACAAGAGCAGCAAGAAACTGGCAGTGTTTGTCGTAAAGAAGAAAGTGGTAGAAACAGACTCAGGAAGTGATTGAAAATGTTCAGCAGATCATGTCTGAAGAACCGACCACTTCAATTTACCACCTTCTCCACCAACACGGCTCTCTATACTCTGATTGTGTATCTTTATCAGGTAACCCCACCGTCCATGAATCGGAAGAAGAGGATTTTTCTGATAGAACAGCCTCCTGTCAGTGGTTTTTTGAATACGATAGATGATAATTTGACATTTTTAAGTTAATGGATATGTAAATTCACGAAATACTATACATTGAAGCATCGCCAACCTTGACATTGTTATTGCATCAGTCAATTAAATAAGTTGGACAATGCCGGTGTTTCACATTTGCCTAATTAATTTCATGAATGCGATTACCAAATATGTTTGATTTTAAAATTTCGTTGTTACAAGAGCAGCAAGAAACTAGCAGTGTTTGTCGTAAAGAAGAAAGTGGTAGAAACAGACTCAGGAAGTGGTTGAAAATGTTCAGCAGATCATGTCTGCAGAACCGACCACTTCAATTTACCACTTTCTTCACAAACACGGCTCTCTATTGGGATTTGTCATACAGTTCTAAGAAGCGACCTGTCTGATTGTGTATCTTTATCAGGTAACCCCTCCCCCTCCGTCTATCAATCGGAAGAAGGGGATTTTTCTGATAGAACAGCCTCCTGTCAGTGGTTTTTGAATATGGTAGATGATAATTTGACATTTTTAAGTTAATCGATATGTAAATTCACGAAATACTATACATTGAGGCATCGCCAACCTTGACATTGTTATTACATCAGTCAAATTTATTTGATTAAATAAGTTGGACAATGCCGGTGTTTCACATTTGCCTAATTAATTTGATGAATGTTGGTTCTACCTGGTTTTTTATTTCGTCATTGCATTAAATGATCAAAGGTTTCTGAAAGACAAAACGTGTTTCATATTATCAAATTTATTTGATGGAAATAAGTCAAACCCAAAATTTGAAGAATGTTTGATAAATGTGAAACAGCCTTAAGAAAACCTGCTACTCAAATTTGTTTGATAATCCTTTCAGAAGATACTATCGATGATTTTTTGGTGTTTTGTTTAGAATATCTTGAATAAAGGGCTAATTAGATATTTTTTTTCAAAATATTTACTTCCTTGCTTTATTTTACATTTTATTTTTGTATCATATCCTGTATCTTTATTCCCAACAGATTCTCCTTATTCAACTTTATATAAATTCCCTTACATACCCCACTTCTGGTTCAATATCCTCACTTAACTCGAATATTTTATATTTTTAATCTTTTATTCGTTATTCTCCTTTATCTAACAAATTTTTCAGCTGTACTCTCTCGCAAGGCAATGCCAAACCAGTGATAGAATAATTGCATAGTAAACCTCTCAAAACATCCGGTAACAGATATGCGATTTGAAGAAGGACATGTCTTTAAAATATTTCCATTTCCTCCCGAATCGTCCAGTATATTCTACAAAATTCTGCCATGTTGTGAAGTACTACCTGTATTTTTGTAAAGTCTTAATATGCTATAATTAGTCCACAACTATTTTTTGTCATTAAAAAGAAACTTAGAAACATCATTTTCTTGTTTCTAGTTATATAAGTTCTTTTTCATTTCGATCACTATTCGATAACAGAAGCAGGTTTGTTTACAAACTTTGTTTAATTTGCTGTATAAAATTTTTGGGTTTTGATGATTTTTTAATAGGTATTGCAGGATGAGGTGTTGGCACTCAAGAAAAAAGACACTTGTATCTTAATTTGAACAAAATATTTTTGAAAAAATTCCCGCAGTTTTGATCCTCATATTTTATTTATTTTCTCTTTGAGTTGATAGGTGATGGCTATTTTTTCTATTTTAGAAAAATTAAAAACCTTTTTCCCAATTAATTGTATCTAAAAACAATTTTTGTTATCAATTGTTTTTTAGTTTTGTTTAAAAAAACTAGTAAACTCTTACAACATTGGATCTCTGATTACTTGGTGGCGGATTATCAAAAATCTGAAATTTGCAAAAAAAATGTCATAAAATAATGAGGAACCATACTCTAGATTTCAATTTTGTGCCGACACCTTAGTTTATTTACGTTTTGTGAATTAAAGAAAAGTTTAAAATTTTACTTGTTTTTTTATGTTTTTGTATATAACATTGGAATGATCTTTCAAAAAGTGGTAGATTGTGTTGATGAACAAGTACTATAAATACACATTCAAAATTTTAGATGTTTTATCAGTATCTGTGAAATATTTGTCCATTATAGATCTTGATAAATTTTCTTTATGGGAAACAAGAATGTTTTTTTTTCTGATATTTCAAATGTGTTAATAAATTTTGAAGATTAGTATGATGTCAAAATTTACCCATTTAGTACTAAACTTTTTTACATGGTTTAAACAGTCCTCCCCTTCCCTTTAACTTTTGAGTGTTAACAAATACTATACCTTGACGTTAAAATGACGAAGATGTCAAAATGACAAATGGATGACGTTTTGAAATAATTTGTCTTATGGAAAAAAAGATATTTTCATTCACTGAATTTAAATACATTTGATTTATATGACGAAAAATGTCATTTTCAACCCCTTGGTATGGTGACACATTTAATAATTGATTGTTAACGTACCACAAATTGTGATAGATAACTGTTGCTATGGTTTTTGGAGTCTGACACTTAGTAGTTGTCAAAATCACAAAAGTATGAAAACTTTTGCATTTGCAGAACGTTTCAACCTAAGTACATCGTTTCTTTTTTCAAGCTATGTTTTTTGCACACCTTTTTATAAATTCAGGGAAGATTGCTAAGCAGCATCAATCTCCTCGTTTTTATATTTAGTTTACGTAAGTGTTATTATCATAACCAATAAAAGAACATTCAGAAATGGCATTAGCATAAAACTCTCCACATACATAGATTTTTTCGATCAAACGGAAATGGCAATTTCAATATATTTATAGGATGTCTATTTCCTTCAATTTTTGCTCAAAAGTAACTAGTTTTCTTTTACTTGATTTGAACTAAGCAGTATCAGGATATTTATTTTGATCAAGGAAAGAAACGATGAATCCATTTTTGTTATTGATGGTTATAATAGAGTTAAATTGAGAAATTAACTTCGTTTTGGCCAAAATGATTTAATAATAAAATGTAAAAAAGTTAGACAAATAACAACTACTGGTTTCGACTTTTAAAATGTATGGGAAATGATCTTCAGGTTGAAAATTCGATAAATTTTTATGCATGTGTGAATTACATAAACCCAAAATCAATATTATTATTATTAACCAATTGTTGGTTATGGAGCAAGTGTCCATCCGTATGACCACATAAATCTGTGTTTGTAAAGAAGAGCTCGAACTGGAGAAACCATCGATAATTCATTTGAGAAAACTGTACCTGACATAAAACTAACAGGGAACGACTGATATTTAAGCTTTACTGCAGTGCTATTGGTAGGTTTAAGCTGCAGATTATGGTTAAAAAATTTTTGCTCATTCTGTCAATTCTAGAAGATTGTCACTAGAATATTTTTTATTTCTTCCTTGTTTAAGATGTGTCGTATCGTGGGTCATAGAATTTACAAGTTCTTAGGGAAAAATTAGAATTATTTCTTCTCATACAGCCAAGATTGTTATTAGGAAGAAATTTTTTTTTGACATAAACAATTGGACTTACAAAAAAAATATATAAAATTAATTTAACTTTTTGTTAGTGTTATACCCCACTATAACATATTCCAACAGTTTTCTTTCGTCCACTACTTTATGACCTACCCACAGGTTGCTTGCGCATGTTCAGTACAGACAAAAATTCAGAAAGAGGAAGAACATTTGGAGCACGCAGTTCAAGAGGAAATAAGTTCAGATTATTTTGTTGACAAAAATAATGCCACGGGCACAGAGGACATACACAAAATGTAAAAACACGTGCAGAAAATATAATTGTTCACCTTCCTGGAGTGAAAAGAATTGCAAAGGAAGAGCACACAATTCTGGAGACTTTGTCGTTATTTTTTACTGAAGAAATGCTAAATAGTATTTATTACCGATTACACAAATGTAAAACTACTCACCGTATCTCATCATATGATGCTCTTCATCAATACAACGAATGCTACAAAGCTGAAAGCAGCACAAAATCTGACTGATTTTTGGTACACGGATGGTAGTGGAGTAGACTTATTTAGAACCAACATGTCAAAACAACGATTTTATATTTTATTACAATCCATGCGTTTCGATAACATACAAAATCGCGCCGAACAACGTAAAATTGATAAAATAACGGCAATCAGAGCCTTTTATGACCGATTTATAGAAAATTGTCAAAGTTCTTAGTCATCTAGTGAGTGAATACTTTACGATTGATGCAAAATTAGAAATTGATGCAAAGACTTACTATTGTGAGAACTTAGAACTTTACGTGTGGATGCAACCGGAAGAACCTTTGAGAAACAGCAATTATTCTTATGACGTAGTGAAACGTCTCGTTGAGCATGTAAAGGGTACCAAGAGGTACATCACCTTTGACAACAAGTTTACCAGCTACCCACTGATGATGGAATTATTCAGTGATTATTACCTAACACCTGTAGGCACGGTGAAAAAGAACAAGAGACATATCTCGAAATTTATTGACAACCAAAGATAGAACAATATATAGTTCTGTATTTGCATTTCAGCCTAAGATCACAGCTGTTTCTTACACTCCTAAAAAAAATTTAAATGTAATTCTTTTTTCTACTCTACATCATACCGATGACTACATTCCGGAGATCGGAATGAAGCAACTACCGGGAATGATAAATTTTTATAATATAACAAAGGGATGAGTGGATACACTCGATGAACTATCTGCGAACTATAGAGTTGCCAGAAATAGCCGTCGATGGACAATGACCTTTTTTTATTCTTTACTCAACACAACTGGTGTCAATGTGCAGGTAATTTACAAAGGAAATACCAAAAATTATAACATGAAAAGACATGCCTTTTCGAAACAGTGGGGTATGCCTTTGATAGAGGAGCATAGAAAAATTAGAAAGATAAATCCTCGACTTCGACTCAATTTACTGAAGGATGTACCTAAAATTCCGGAGGAACCTCAGGAAAAAAGACGGAGAAAAAACTCCAGATTTTCAAAATATCCTCGTACAAAAGACAGAAAAACTTTTTATACTTGCAAAGACTGTTCAAAAATTGTTGTCAGTTTAGTCATCATTGATTTTTTATTTGTAATGTTATTTTGATGTAGTTTACAGTGTCGTTTAAACTGATCTTTTTATTTTTTAAATGGATAATTTTATTTTTTATGACTATAGTAAGGGTTAGTTTTAAAAATAAATCTGTATCCCATTCATAAAAAATATATTGTTTCAAAAAATTACTATATAAATTATTTAATATAAGTACCGCTTTAATGAAAGTATGTATGTTCTTCAAACATGAGATCAATTAAATAAAAAAGGAAAAATTTCTTCTAAAACAACTTACAGATTTTTTTTGTTGACGTATAGCATACTCCATAACATGTCAATGGTGACATTATTTGCCAGCACACTAACGAAGGATTAATTATTTCTTTATCCAAATAATACTAATCCCAAGCTACTCATTCACCGTTATTTAATTTTTAAATTGAAAATTATCATAATATAGTACAATAAATTCCAATAATCAGTTTCGTACTGTTGATTTTGTAAATTTCGAACACATGTGGTACGCAGAGCTTTGTAGAAAACACAATTTCATTCATTTTTTTTTACTAACAGAGTTCGGTAGTGAAATGCGTAAAACAAACTAAAATCACTTTGTCTGGGTGTAATAGTTATTTACATTAGAGTGTGGAAAGTAAGATTTTACGGCGCTCCAGTAAAAAAAGAACAAAATTATTTCTACTGATTTTAAGTAGGCCTGGCTGTTTAACCATTTTGACATACACCACCTGATATGTATCAGTTCAATTGTTTAACTGAGGTATAGATGGCGCCATCAGATCATCATCAATAAAAAAATTAAATGCGCCCTTATTCTGTACAGGGTTATTCACTATATATTACCCACCCCTTATTATCGTTATTATTGCTCGTAGAAAAAAAAGTTATACATCAAAGTTGTATAGTTCTAAGTGAATTTTCTTAAAATGCCATCAATAGTTCAGTTAATCGCCGTTTACAGGGCGCAACAAAAATATGATGTATTTTTTTAATGTAACAGTTTGTATATTATTACATTTTTGAAGAGATGTTTTTTTTCTGATTTCAAAAATATGTCATATGTTGTTTTTATCTTTAGCCGTTATTGAGTTTCTTTATCTTGATCCGTTATTGAATTATTAATTGTAGAATATCACAGTTACTTAATACGAAATTGTTAATTGTTAAGTAAGCGATGTAAATGACAAATGTTGTGTTTGAGAATTGACATTTCATTAATTAAATCATCAAAATTGTTTATAGTGAAGCACTTCAAAATAATAAAAGGTGGGTAATTTATAGTGAATAACCCTGTACATTATCGTGTCAAGTATGTTGTAAAGTAAATTTTTTAAAATTAATTTATCGGGTTTTATACTTAGTTTATTTTTAAAAAGTTTTCAAATAGCAGATATATCTACTACTACTTTACCGCATAGTAGCAGTACTTTACCGCATAGTAGCCCTACTTTACCGCATAGCAGCCGTATTTTACCGCATTATGTCTAAAAATTAAGTTTCAAGACAAGTATGAACAAATAAAAAATGTGCTTTACAGTTCAGGAGGTCAAAAGTGTTTTTTTCTGGCCTCTTCAATATTCTACCTCACAATTCAATTAGATTTGCCAAGATTTCGGAATTCTCTTCGAGAATCTGATAAAACACAAGGTCACACTGGAGACATTCGTTTTAACTGTGAAATATGCCAAATAAAATTAATTTTACACTACATTTGCTATTTATGAATAAATAGACTGGAAATTATGCCAAATCAATTGTTTGAATTTTTAATTAATAATATTCACGTGCACATCGTGCAAATCAAAATATTTTTGAATTTGTAATATAATTGTTAATACATGGTTATAGAAATTGCAGTTCAACTGCTTATATTCTTAGAAAACCTATTGTTAAATATGCTAATCACAAGTTTGTGTCAAATGATTGATGAGTGCGTGCTTATTTTTCTGAAAATACAACAAAATTTCTTTTATAATATTGTTAACATAATCGTCCATATTCTTCAAATGTAGGAGTAAAAAATAATGTCATTGAAAGACGAAATATATGGTATGTTTTGAAAACATGAATTTGAGTATAGACTAACACCGTAATGACGTCATTTGTTGTTGAATAAGGCATTCGCGTTCGCGAATAAATTAAATTAAATTACATTCAAGGTATTGATGTAACCAATTACTGTAAAATCCCTACATTTATAAACAAGAGCCTTCAAGCACTCACTTGTGCCTCAACTCGCCGTTACGCGGTTTGCTTCGGTATTTAAATTTTGAATAGACGCTTTCTGACGGTACAGGTCCTCCTTCGTATAATCAGGATATGCTTCTTTCACTTACTTTTAGGAGGGGCAATCAAACACAAAACTTAATGTGCAATTTTGGCGACGTTTTGTGTTCGATTGGAGCACTTCTTCAGGCGAAATTACTCTCATCGAGTACAAAACTTCGCCAAAATTGCACATTAAGTTTAATTGCCCCTCCTAAAAGAAGGAGAAAGGAACATATCATACTTTCTGACACTTGTGTTTTAATATATTATATAAAATATTATTGAAGTCAATCGAGTTTTTGAATTAATGGAATTTTGAAACAAAGCTATCATTAAATCAAATTAAATTGTAAACCACCTAAATTTTTCTGCAAATACCACTAATGTATTTTCTGTGTATTTGTAATACACATTATCATTATCACTAATGGTAGTTCGATTTGTAATTGATTTCTGGATAGATTGTCAGCGGAAGCTGCGATTTATCTATAAAATGGCGTACAATCAAGCTCGATCTACTTTACGCATCCATTAGTCATTTATGCCTACCATTATTGATCGTATTGATAAATAAAACGCAGTGATCTGGAAATTCATAACGACAAAGATAATTTCTTTAACAATTTAAATCCGAACTGACTTAATCTTAAAAATTTAATTAATACGAAAACCTTAGAGATAACATTTTTAATTTTACTTTGTTTGTTTCAGGATCCATTCACGGTACGTGGGTAAGATTTCATATCATCGACCCAACATCAATCATCCTTTAGATCGTTACAATTAGCTTTTGTCAATTTATATTAAAATACTACAATAATTTTTAATTCGGCTTTATTATCGTAACAAATATACATATTTTTTTCATAATGCTTTCGTTCATTTTATCTGAAGTTTCAGATATTTTATAGGTTAATTGCTTTCTTGATTGCTATTATACTACGCTGTCATTAATGGAAACATTGTGTGTAAATTTTTGAAATGTTCAATTGCTTTTTTCCTGCAACGGTGCTACAATAATAACCGTAAAATTAGAAATTAATAATTTCATTTTGCAACAATCTTTTCTAATTAATGATGCATACAGGTACCATTCAGAAAATTTTGTTAACTCAATACGTTTCAAAATCATTTCGTTTTACGCTCTACGTAGATACATCACCTCTTTGTTAACGTGAAAACTCAAAAATAAAGTAATTAGATTTCAATCTTTAGTATTTAATTTGTTCAATATTGGGTTACAATGACAAGCTACTGCTACACTATCCGCTTGCTTATATCGTCACAGATGCATGAGTCAAAAGTACCTGCTTCACTTTTTGTATCTTGTAAATTTTTTGTATCACTCACTCACTTATTGTAGCATAGATATCTACTATCAAAGTTAGTGCTACGAAATTTAAACTTCGGAAGCATTTTTTTTTGAGTTAGAAATACCAAAATTGGGCCATAAATACATCTTTGTATCTGCTTTCAAAAAACTGCTACGGAGACCTAAGCGAGCTGCTACGAAACAAATAGTTGTTTAATACTACAGCTACGAAACTTAACAGACATAATAATTCAATTTAACTTTTTGTGTCTTGGAAATTTTTCGTATCACTTTACGTAGAAGTAATATCGAATATCAAAGTTAGTGCTACGAAATTGACTTCTACACCAGTATTGGACATTAAATACTTATTTAGTAGGCACTTTGTTTTAGATAAAGTGTAGAATTTTCGTATCTGATTTCAAAACTGCTACGGAGACCTAAGCGAGCTGCTAAGAAACAAATAGTTGTTTAATGCTACAGCTACGAAACTTAACAGACATAATAATCCAATTTAACTTTTTGTGTCTTGGAAATTTTTCGTATCACTTTACGTAGAAGTAATATCGAATATCAAAGTTAGTGCTACGAAATTGACTTCTACACCAGTATTGGGCTATAAATACTTATTTAGTAGGCACATCGTTTTAGATAAAGTGTAGAATTTTCGTATCTGCTTTCAAAAACTGCTACGGAAACATATTTTTAATGCGTCAACAGCTACGTAGATACATCACCTCTTTGTTAACGTGAAAAACTCAAAAATAAAGTAATTAGATTTCAATCTTTAGTATTTAATTTGTTCAATTATTGGGTTACAATGACAACCTACTGCTACACTATCCGCTTTAGCTTATATCGTGACAGATGCATGAGTCAAAAAGTACCTGCTTCATTTTTTTGTATCTTGTAAATTTTTGTATCACTCACTCACTTTTTGTAGCATAGATATCTACTATCAAAGTTAGTGCTACGAAATTTAAACTTCGAAGCATTTTTTTTTGAGTTGGAAATACCAAAATTGGGCCATAAATACATCTTCGTATCTGCTTTCAAAAAACTGCTACGGAGACCTAAGCGAGCTGCTACGAAACAAATAGGAAATTTTTTGTATCAACTTTACGTAGAAGTAATGTCGAATATCAAAGTTAGTGCTACGAAATTGACTTCTACACCAGTATTGGGTTATAAAAATACTTATTTAGTAGGAACATGGTTTTAGATAAAGTGTAGAATTTTCGTATCTGTTTTCAAAAACTGCTACCGAAACATATTTTTTAATGCGACAACAGCTACGAAACTTAACAGACGTATACATAATAATCCAATTTAAAATTTTTTTCTAGAGTATTTTTTGTATTACTTTTCGTAGAAGAGATATCGACTATCAAAATTAGTGCTACGAAATTGTAACTTCGGAGTTATTTTTATTTATTTTACATCATGGTGGTAGATTCTTCGTATTTGCTTTCAAGATATTAGTAAACCAAAAAATGGCACATTCTGATACGGTTTCTTGTATATTAAACAAATTTCCTGGTTCATCATTTTTCTGTAACATTTGCTGAAGTAGGTAAAAATAATTCTGTTTATTCCCGTGACTCTTTCTTATGACATAAATTCTCTGAGCCGACTGATTCATAAACCATTCGGGCGTGGTACGATAGCACGAGGTGGAGCACCAATTTGTATCCTAGAAAATAAGTTTCTAGTGCTGTCTATACGATCACGTAGAACACATAAACAACTTGTAAAGTAAGGGATGAAAATTTTTGGGCCAACTCACGCGCTACTACAACTCGCTCAGTTTACTATGATAATACAAAAGCAGAATTTTGAAGTTTTAAGTTTCTGGTTTTTGGATCTTTTTCATAACATTTTTGGAAGCTACAGTTACCACGCGCAATTATAAGAGATAAATATTTTTCATTTTTTGGCTCACATATTTGGATTATTTTTCTGTAGTAAAACAAATGAAACTTAATAATGAAGGATTCCGTTCTAGAATCTGGAGGTAAAAAGACACTGCCTTTATATAAAGTGTCGTTTATAACGTTTCGCTCCTAACAAATGGGGTTTCTTCAAGAAGTAAAACTTTCTTTTTGGCGGTTTTGTCAAACTTTATAAAAAGGCAGTATCTTTTTTACCATTGCCTTTAGAAGATCTAAAATCATACCAGAGGATTTATACCAACTTTACAAAAATGATCAAATGATTTGGTTCTATACGCCATCGTTGTTTATTAGACTTTCTTAATAATGTTTCGCTGACACAAAGGGTCAGCTTATTCAGAATCCGTCCATTTCCGATGTTGGTTGCAAACATCCATAAAACTTCAAGAAAAGAAAGATAGAAACCCTGAGGCTCAACCAGATCTGGAATCCACTTGAACGGCACCTTACGAAGATCCGCATTTGACCGGGGCGGCGCAAACCTCGCTTCTAAGAAATAGTATAATTATAAACCGCGAAGTAGAAATGAGTCTTCCTTCAACATCGGTTTTCTTTTTGATTTCTTTCTTTGTTGTTGCCTTACCCTTTTCTCAATTATACGCCTCTTCCACCTCTTCTGCTGTTTCTGATCTTCCTCCATCTTTATACTTATGTTTACTGTATGCGTTTATGTTTTAATTTCTCCTCACTCTCCACTCTGTAACTTCTTCTGCCCTCTATTCTTCCTCACTTATCAAGTTTGTTTCCATCGGCTCGAGTTGGCCTCACCTCCTATACTTTACTTTACTAGTATTGTTTTCTTAATATTTTATATAAAATTGACCCTCCCCTCTCTTCACATAATGCTTATTGTCATATCCGTTTATTATCAAATAAAAAAATAGGATTAAATTGTAATAACTGTTCAAAATGTCGACCCATTTGTTACCACATAATTGAAGTATGCATATGGTCAGTCACAGCTTGAGATGACTTACGAATTTTCCTTACTGTGGGAAGGAGATGGTACCTAGTTTTAGATAGATCTCTACAAAAACGTACAATTACTTAAGGTATAGTGACTTCACTGACTAATTAATCGCCCCACTTCTCCCGATCCATCTTTGTGGAAAATTGTTATTGTAGTGACAAATAATCCACAAATTTCATATAATATTCCATTCACTCTCTTCAAAGAAGTATAGTCTAAGAACTTTTCTCCTACATACCCAGACTTTTACACTCCATAGAGTTAACAATACATGGTCAAATACTCCCTGATTATAGTCGTCATAATAATTGATATTGCGAAGCTTTAATGTAAGTCTGTATATTTAATTCTTCATAAATGTATATATTATTCACTTTTGTTTCAAAAATATTGGATTTTTTCGAAAATGGAGTGTTTCAAGTTAAAAAAGTCATTGTTTGTGCATTGCCTGAACTAAGTTAAAACGTTTTTAGTAATTTTATTTGCTAGTACGTGAATTAAGATTTTTAAAAGATGGAGGAGAAAAAAGGAAAAGTGGGTGTAGAGAAAGGAAGAAATAGAAACAGTAGAATACTGGGAGTATTTAGAATATAAAATACGATCTGATAATAATGATTATTTACAAATCAGCACAAACGGCAAATAAAATATTGACACAATGATATTTGGAAGGAATATAGAAAAGGGAAGATGGCTGTTCGAAAACTTAGTAAATAGTATAATGATGTATAGAAAGGAGATATGAGGAAAAGAATAGAAGAAACCGAGGGGTGTTTCCCAAGGAAATTTTAGTGTACAATCTTCAGGAGTTAGAGGAATATGTGTGGAATTAGTAAAGAGTTGTTCGGAAATTTTAAGAGTATAGTGAATTGAAGGATCGAGTTGTTTTCACAGAGGCTGAAACGGCACTTAATACAAAATACCAGAAATTAAAAAAAACTTACTGAAAACCTGTGGTTACAAAAATGTAGCTTTAATTGCTAGAATCTAAGGCTGAAATAATAAAGCAACTGCAACAAAAATAGATAAGTTTGCAAGGACTGATTTAATTCAAGCCATCGATGAAGAGGATCGAGTAAAATTCTATAGAATATACAGCAAAAATCGAATCATTTATAAAATATGATTAGTACACTAGTAGGTACTACTTTGGATGGTAAAATATATCAAAAAGAAAGAATAATCACAGAAAAGATTTTCAAGCAGCGGCGCCATAGTAATTACGCCCCCCTCGACCAAAACTTTTGGGATTTGTAAGTGAAGAATCCTAGAAGGAATTAGACAATCTTGAGCAGAATCGCAGGAAGATCAATCAGAGACTTGCCGTAAGGTAACACACAAACATGGTTGAAGTTAAAGGCAAAAATGCTTAAATTTTTCAAACTTGAAGAAAAGAAAAAAAAAAAGAAAAAGAGGCAAGTATGATGACATTAAAATTGTAACTTCATTGAACCAACATGACAATATTTTCTGCAAAGTAACATGCATCTGTAACGCGACCCAAAATAGTTAAACCTGGATAAAATAAAAAGTTGGATTTACTCTAATTTTTATACGCACTTGATAACTAAACGTTTGCAAACACAAACCACCTTAACATTGAATGTATGGCAGAAATTTCAACATATCCTCAACCACAGTGAAACACTTAAGTCATAGAAGTTTACCAAAAATGATTTAGGCATGCGAGGATGTCGCTCTTGTGTCAAGCAAATCTAACAATGTGATAAGATTTGTTTGGCCTTCCTCAACAAGATACTTTCCCTAGCACCTCTGATAAAACAACTAAGGTTAATATTTAAACTGGAGTAAAAAGTAGCATTTGTATATGTAATAATGTCTCAACCGTTACATAGTGGAACTGGAAATGCATTTACTACGGAGTAAGTCACTTTGAAATGCGAATGGATGAAGGAGGAGTTAAAAAAATTAGCACCACATTTATGGAATCTCGTTTAGCACCTAAACATAAAAAGAAATACAAAACAACTCCAAAAGATACAAATTTACTTCATTCTTTGCCAGTTCCAGATTGGGAGTAGTATCAGTGCATCATTGAAAAAATGCAAACCAGACACCACCTATATTTTAACAAAAATGCGTACTCCTTTCCTGAAGCCAGGAATAAATCTGCCATTTGGAAAATACACTGCCACTTCTGATCATCTCAGGGAATTGATTTTGAGGGTTCCAAAAAGAGACATCTCTTGACAGATTCTGATCTCAAAAGTAAAGACAAAATAAATTTTGCATCCGCAGAAAAAATGTGCAGTTTGATGGCAATTGAACAAAAATAATGGTAGTGTGGCGTATTCCAACACGGTGTTGCGTACAAGATCAGATCAGATCTGATATGTTGGTAAAAAAAATATAAACCAACAGACAATTTTTAGTAGCCAATCATGTGAATCCTTATTTCAGACTGCAAGGTCCGTGACTTCTACGTATTCAACAATAATAAATGATATGCTAAAACGAATTGACAGTATTAAGACAAAACAAACAGTTGATACCAACGATTTGAGGGGACTTTACATTTGATTATCGGAACTACACTTGAAAAAGCTCGATAGAAATCAATGTTGGTATCGTTAGTAGGACGGAAACAAAATATCGTAGTTGCACAAGGGAACGAAGACATCGGCAAAGACGAAACCTAGAAGAAAATGAAGTTGCCCGAAATGTGGCAAACACAAATAATATTAGCTATGAGGATGATATAGTTAAAGAGTTAGATTTGAACAAGATTTCTTATGAAGATCCCGAATTTGATAATTTGGAAACCAATTGTGTAAGTTCAAAGGACTTTTCTGGAAAAGTTGATAGTGTATATTGGAAAAATTACCGTATATAAAAATCATTGTCACCGAGGAAATACACATTCAAAAAAATTCATAGCCAACCTTGATCATGAAAAAACTAAATAGAAGGTACCCCTGGATTAATCCGGTAGCATAAGCACTGACTCGTAGGTGATGGAACTTGACGACTCCGATGATTTGGAAGATTTTTCAGATGAGATTTTTCCGTGTAAATCAGAAAATTTATCGGGAACTGCCGGACTAGAGATATACTTAGAAGAGTATTATGCGGTTTTCTATAATCAATCCTGGTTTATCCAATACTTGAAGATAGAGAAAACAAATAAGAAAAATTATTGGAATTATTAGATGTTTTTAAAATTAACATGGAATTATAAGGGGAAGTTAGGAATTAGTGGAAAATTAAAAGAATTAGCGGAGAACCAAGAGCAATTAGTTACTAGAGGATTAGGAGAATCAATGAGAAATTTACCAAACAATTACAGGAATTAGTAACAACTCTGGGAATTAGTGTACACTTTTTTGTGTGCGGTTTATCACTCGGGAAAACTAAAAAATAATGGAGATGGGCATTAGAGCTAGACAGGGAGACGCCGTAATAGAGGAGGAAATGAACGTAAGTAATATAGAGAAGGATAAATGAAATTGAATAAAAATAAACCAAAATCGTTAACAATTCTGTTAAAATTTCGCATCTTCCTGTTTATAAGTGCATTAGCACCAACGTTTGTTCTAATAGTAGTAAGGTGAAAGATGGATTTGTTTCTGGTATACACTGAAGGTATATGCCATAATATGCATGATAATAAATATGAGCTGTCAATTTAATTCATGACCAGTCTACCAATAAACATGAAGTCACATCTATTTCTTCTGGCAACGAGTGTATCAAGACTGAACTGGCTATTTAAAAACTGTGATCGATTCCACGAGGTGGATAAACCAAGTGCACCTTTAAATACAAACATTTTGCAAAACGTCTTTGCACACTTTCAAGATGAGAAGATTGATAATTAAAGACAGGAGACCAAACAGAAGAGCAGTACTCAAGACTAAAAAATATAACCTTCTAAGTGTAACGATACTAGTAAACCGCCGTGTATTACGTATTAGAAACCAAAGACATTTTAAAGATGTTCGAACAATAGAATTAATATGGGCATTGAAGTTAAGTTTGTGATCAAACATGATACCTAGATCTTTCACTGATTCCAATTTATCTAATGTAATACCATTGATTTTATAGGGAAACTGCAGTACATTATAACATTTGAGAAAAACATTACATTACATTTAAAATATTAAGTTCCAATCCATTATTTACGCACCATGCAGATATATTATTCAAATCACTCTGCAATAAGCTGCAGTCCTGTGGTATCTATGCTTCTATAGAGTTTTATATCATCAGCGTATAAAAAGAAACTCGCTATGTAGTTAGAGATGCCATTAATGTATACTAAAAAACAAAAGCGGCATCAAGTTAGAACATTGACAACACGGACGAACAGTCCTTAATTAAAAAATGCAAGTATACCATCCAACCCAGAAATTATCCTCTGTGGCAGAGACGTCGCGTATAATAGAAAAACTATCTGAAAATGGCGTTTCATGTACTACTTCCAGTATTATTATAAAATTAAATATTATATGAATGTTGGAGGAGGTGAAGGATAAAAGAAAAGAGAATGTATTATGAAAGAGGGTTTGCGAGAAGAAGTGGAGGGAACAAGAATGGGAGCAAGAAGAAATAATAAGAACAAATAAGGATACTCAGCTGCAAGAAAGAAGACCAAATATAAAAAGAGGAAGGTACAACGGAAAAAAAATAATTTCAGAACAAAACCAGAATATCTATTAAGAGCAAGATTTAGTGGCGGAAGGAAAATGATAATAAATACTGGTGGGTGGACCAAAGAAGAAAATGTGAAATGTGCGAGAGAAGGATCGGAAAACATGGAGGGTATGTTGGAGAAATGTGTGGAACTGAAAATAGAGAAAGGGATGAAGAGTGATACTGGGCGAAGGAAAAGACTGCATGAAAGAAGTATTGAAGAAAATGGAAGTGTTATAGCACAATATCTCATAAAATAATATTTAAGGAGATAAAGTGGTCAAATTTGAAAACATGCACAGGAAATTAAAACAAATACAAAAACAGGATTCACTACCGACAATTTTGAGATTGTTTACATTCCACAAATCACAATTCAAAGAAATTGCTAAATTAGTACGTGCATCAAATACCAACAAACTTATTGAAGCGTAAACAATTTTTAAATAAACCATAAATTATAATTAATCTATGTTTTAGAATTGATAAAATTTCGTTTTTAACCCGAGGCCTATTTACAATTTGTATAAATACAAGAGCATTCGGTTTTCACAAATTTTCAAATCGTTAGATATTAGATAAAAAGAAATTTGTTGGTACATCGGTGAATATTAATGAGCACTCATTTATATTAATTTGAATCGACCGGAAAATAACTATTTTTTGGCACATTAATAAGATGAAAGATTTTACAAAGTAATATCGTTAAAAATTCATCGTCAGAGTAAACGTTCCAACAAAAAAAACGCACAAACAGTAGTTCTTTAAAATTTCGTTGAAACATTGTCGCGATCATCAACCATGAATTCACAGCTTGTATCCAGTCACGCGACGTCCGGACCTTCTAAAAAACGTATTTATAACCACAGTTTACAAAACTAACATTAATAAAGTTATCTTAACATCTATAATACGTCGGTATTAGACGAACAAAACAAAACCCTCATAATATGTTGTGTCATTTGTTACCTACCTGTTAATGTCAGTAGTTAACAAAACCTCTTTTTATTAAATTAGCAATTTTCGAAACCGCACTTATTATATAATGATAGGTATGAACTTCGAAGTAAATAACGAGAAATTAATAGAGCTTTTTTCATGTTTCTGGTTTCTTCGTCGATGATGCTTTCAACACCATAGGCTGTAAGTATTAATTTAGTTTTAAGTTTAATTTTATACCTTAATTATATTCTTATGTTATCATCATTACGAATAACAAGTTACTAAATCATTTATGTTTAATTAAGTTTGCTGGTAATGTCGTACTTCTTCTTAACCAAGGCTGTGTATAAATAATAAAACACAGAAAACTATACGTACGTAATTATCTTCAGAGATTTTTTGTAAAAGATAAACTATTTCATTTTAATTTAAATAAATTGCGATAACTGAGGATTTATGGCCCAACCGCAATTTCATCAAGATCTAACTTTTTTAAACAAAATTTAAACTTTTTGTGAAATGTACAGTTACTTCTACAAAATATCTTATATAAAAAATGTTCACTGTTCACAAAGTTTAAAATAAAAATAAGACAGTTTTGGACAAAAATATATGTGATTCAATCGATGAACGGGGTACTCGATGTGCAAAACAGGTCACCACGAACACGACGTTCGGAACTGAGCGGATGAGGGTAGTTAAGATACTTCTGGACCAGTAAAGAAATATTCCAAATGGACTTACTCCTCCGTTTATTCGGATTACGAACGGGGCTGGACGCTTAAGCTTCATTTTGGCAAATCAGTACGCTTTTAAATGCACAACATTGTGACCATTATTGTAATATATTAAAGATAATGCTGGTTGATTTTCTTGTACCCTACGGGTTGCTTACCAATTCTTTTGGGTATCCGGGTTTCTATGTTTATCTGATTCGGCTCCCTACTTGTTCAAACGTAGCGTGTAAAATCTTATATGTGGTGGGTGAAGTGTTGTTACATCGGTGTGTCACAGGAGTCGCTCCTCGGTCCCATGCTGTTCAAACAGTTTGTGAACGGCAATAACTGAATGTTTTATTAATTCCATGTTTTTAATCGTACATGTACTTTTCACTATCAGGGGATGTAAGAAGACCACTGTGAAAGACTGAGGCATAATTTTCAATACCTTTTTGAACTGGCCTGAACATGTCAGCGAAGTGATCTGGCGCGCGTACAAACTTCAACAGCATCCGCTAAATGAAAAAACCTAATGTTCAAGAAAAGGGCCTGGAAATTGAAAAATCAAAGCTGAGGAAGGCGAAGAGTAAGATGTGAAACATAAAAGGTTTGAACATTGATGGTGAAATAAGACCAAATACACTAGTTCACTACAGTACTATCTCCAAAATTCCAGTCAGTGCTTTCCAAAGAAACAAACTAGTTTTGTACTACTTCACCGTTTATCCAATAAAGTTACCGGACTAGAAATTTGAGTAATTTGGGGTATACTAACACCTTAACACCTTAAGGGAAATTCAACAATGGGTACATATATAATTGAAGTAATAAAGCGTCTACCTGAAAGGTCAAATTTGTATTGTATTATTTAAGAAAAATCACAATTCCTTCCGTAGCTGAAGGAAAAACTCCAACAAAAGAACACAACTATCCATTGTCAAAAACTAACCACAATGTTATACGAATTGTTTCAGTTTCACAAAAAGTTCTCAGGCGAAGGTGTTTGAGACGTTTCCATAAGTGCAGGAAGAAGGCAACAGCTGCCTTCACAACATCCTTTCCATGGAACACTACAATTAACAGAGCAAAAGATTCCCTCTTAAGGTGATATATCAGAGGAACACCAAGAACTTTAAAATAAGTTGAATGGTTTTGGACAAAAAAAATTAAAAAGAATTCTAAGGTGGTAGAAGTTATAGTTTTCGCGTAAGCGTTGTTAACAGTCTTTTCTATAACTGTCAAGGGTTTCAATAGGAAAACCGTAACATATACAGTGCTTGCTAAAACTATTAAAACTGCAACCACGGCAATACGCGAACATAAAATTGTGGATAAATCCATTAGAGCCAATTGAATGGATGGCTTAGTCTCTGGAGAGGAAACAAGCTTAAATAATTTATTTCAATCCAAGCCGCCGGTACAAGTTTTCTTCAATCATTTCTTGTCGGCCGAAAACTTTTAAAATGGTTCAGAAAGTGATATCATGAAGCCTTGTGAACGTCAGTTGCGGGTCCGTCGGTGACAATCAGTCAGCTGATAATCTTTCCACCGAGATGCAGTCAGCTGACGTTTTTTTTATTTATAATAGCATATAAACTATTATCAGATAAATTTTCAAGTAAGGAGGAAATGTTAAAAATAGTTTCCTTCTACGTGCGTGGGAGGATATTACTGGTGGACCCACCCACGGAACCGTAGCTGAAATTCACAAGGCTTCTTGCTATAACTCCCTGAAACATTTTACAAGTTTTATCCGAGAGGAACTTGGTCAATCTGTTGCTGGTTCGCGGGCTATAGTACGTAGTTTATCTTTATGTTGGTAAAATTCATTGGTGATTATTGATAATTCACGTTTATTATTTATTTATGCCTTTTATAATCTCTTGTACAGCATTGTTTTTCTATTTCTATTTGCAGAATTGTATGTGGTGGTGCACACTATTTCTAACGTTCATCGATTTTTTTCTTTTTCTTATCTTTTCTGTTATGGGTGATACTCAGGTAAAGTTCAGTTATTCTCATCACCATTCTTGTCTTAGTGGTCTCTAATATTCCACTAACCTGGCACTCTTAAATAGGTCCCCATTAACGAGAACAGAGCGTTCAAACTCCACACATACCTTCTTCTTCAGAGCTCGATCCTTAATGCTGGACATTAACCTTTCGCATGATTTTTGTCCATTTCTGAGATACACGTTTAACGTGGTCCACTCGCCCTGAACATTTTGTCCCAATTCATAATATCAAACCATCAACTCTTTCTTCATCCTATGCACGGCAAAGATAACGTATTTGGTTTTGTCTGGGTAATGTATATATCCTTTCTGCTGTCACCTGTTTAATCATCCTTGATATTTCTCTTATTGTCGTGAGTTTATCGAGCATCGTCAGTTCCATTATTTATTATTATTCATAACAAATGACAGAATGTCACCTGTTTAATTATTCTTCATATTGGTATTGTCATATCATCAGCAATTTTCATCAGGCATCACCAGTTCTATTATTTCACTATAACAATGGTTCCGAATAGTCTAGGGTATAATTTTGGAACAGTGTAATGTTAGAAGCATTTTGGGTAACATTGGGGAAAGGTGTTTTTATTTCGACCCCGTTGATTCTGAATGTGCGATTTGAGGTTTCAATTTCTCAGTTGAAAGTCAGTTATTCAAGATGGTGCTTAACATGACTGAAATACTAGGGTTTACCCCTTTGATCTTTTATTAGAACGACAATTTCTTGAGTAGGTGCCCTAATACAAATATTCAAACTAGATGAAGTGTGCCATCTTTTATTAAATATTTTCAACTGAAGTAGTGTCGTATTACAATGCTAAAACTGCTTACGTTTTGTGTGAAACTGCTTTCACTTTCGCTTTCAGCTATATCAACTTCGGTTGTTATTTTGTATCCCGAAAATTATACTCGTGTATCTAAGAGAATGTCAGCTAAAGAATCTGTTACTTCCGATCAGCCATCTTAGAAAAGGATGCTTCCGGTCCCTGTAATGGCTTATAAAACCATACTCCCCTAAAACCTATGAATATACACGATACTCGTGCATATTACAAAATTTAATCCAAAAAATATATTATTTCTGGTTCGTCATTTTGAAAAAAGCACTTCGATTTTTGAATGGACCAATATAGAAGTCTTAACCTCATGCGTAATTAAAAACGTTAACCTACACAAAATTGTTTTGTGTAAACCCTGATATTTCTGTTATGTTGACGCCATCTTGAATGACCCATTTCGCAGTAGAAAATTTTGCTCTCCGGAATTAAGGGGTCAAAATAGTATAAAAACACCTTTGCCCAATTGATACTCAAAATGCTTATAACATTTTCTTGAGGAACATGGTTCACAGAATCATGCCTAGTCTAAAAAAGTGTACGCAAGACTTGCCCTTAAGAAAATCCTGCAATGCGGTTCTATTAATTGTTCTTTAGATAGACCTCCTATTAGGTTTGTGTATCTCTTCTTTTCCATGTCACTTTGACACTCCAGACCATGGCACTCTGTAAAATTCTATTTTTGTCGTCTAATGCTATCACCATACGATACGATTAGAAAATCCTACCTGCCTCCCTCACCTTAGCTCAGGTTTCGGTTTTCAGAAGGAATCGCTGAGTTGCCTCTTTTTTTCTCTCTTAATGTATTCCAGCATACTATCACAATCCTTCTTCTCAACTCACTTGTGCACATCTATATTTTTTCTGTATTCCATTGTAATTGAAATAATTGTTATTCTAGCTTTTTCACTGTCACTCCTACACTCATTGTTGTTTCTTCCATTTTTGCTTAATACCATACAAGTACTAATGAGTTATTAGCGTTTTTTCATCCATCATTTCCTCAGTCCACTCACCTCCTCATTATCTTTGCTGTCCTATCTTTATAATTTTTTGTCTAGAAGTAACCCCCACTTTCTGTTGTTTGCAATCCTTAGTATCTTTCATTTCTCTGCTACGTCGAATAGTATTGAAATTACTTTTTCTCGCTTGATAGAGTTTCTTTCACTCCCATCTTCCTTTGCCTCCATTACTCGTATTGTTATACTTTTTAACTCTCGGGTTCTTGACATTTCTCCCATTTATCTTCTTATTTAACTTAATCTGGACAAACATTGTGTTTCTAAATTGTTTTGTTGTTTTTATCCTTTCTTACCACTTTATTGTGTTCTCTTTAGTTTCCGCGCCATGCATTTTTAAGTTTTGATTTTTCTTATTTGTATTTATCACTTTTTGTTTTTATTTTTGGATCACTCTTGCACTTTAGCTTTAGCTATTGGTTTTTTGTTTCTTCCGCTTCAATAACATGATTCCCTTTTGCTGTGCTTTACTCACATATTAGAGCCTTTTAAATTCCCTTGGTTATCGCCCCCTTAATCTTCCTTTGTGGTCAAGATTTTCTATCCTCGTAGCAGAATTCTCTATCCCTCACGTCCCTTTGCGGGGGTGTAGATTACTCGGAAACATTTTGTTTTAAGTGTAATTTTTTGTTATCTTTACTATTACATCGGTCAATAAGTCCCGGGCCTAACTACCAGATTTATCGAGTTACAGTGGTTTAAGTAACGCTACTTTGTGATTCTTAAAAAGATGGTTCAAAACAACGATCATTACTTTTTGATGGAAAAAACACCGTTCAAGCCCAAACTTGGCTTGAAAAATGTTATCCGGACTCTGCCCCATCGAAAACGAGATGCTGAACGCCTTGGTCCGCAGTTATTTCTGAAAACATTGAAAAAACCCTGAAAAATCATCATGGGCAATCCTACAGTGAAGTTGCAAGACATAGCTGACACTCTGAAGTTATCAAAAGGTAGTGTTTACACCATCACACAAACATTTGGGTATGAAAAGCTGTTTTCGCAAATGGGAGCCGCGTTTGCTCACACCAGTGCAAAACAACAACAGTAGATGATTCAAAGAGCTGTTTGGAGATGTTCACGCAAAATAAGAAGGAGTTTTTGCGTCGGTACATTACAATGGATGAAACATGGATTCACCGCTTCACTCCGGAATCAAATCGGCAGTCTGGTGGTGTGAAAAAAAAAAGGTCCAAAGCGTCCAAAGACTCAAACATCGGCTGGGAAGGTAATGATGGCCTCTGTATTTTGGGATGCGCATGGAATTTTATTCATTGACTACTTGGAACATGGGAAAACAATCAACAGCGACTATTATATCGATTTGTTGGATCGTTTGGAAGGCCGAAATTGCCGAGAAAAGGCCTCATTTGAAGAAGAAAAAGGTGCTCTTTCACCAAGACAATGCACCGTGTCACAAGTCAATAAAACAGCCGCAAAATGGTCAATTGGTTTCGATTGCTACCGCACCCACCGTATTCTCCAGATCTGGCCCCCAGCGACTACTGGCTTCGCAGAACTCAAAAAAGATGCTCTGTGGAAAAAGATTTGGCTCAGATGAGGAAGTGATTGCTCGAAACTGAAGCATATTTTGAAGGTCTCGATAAATCGTTCTACACGGTGGTATCGAAAAGCTACAGAAACGTGGAATGATAGTGTATCACTCAAAAGGAGATTATATTGATGAATAAAATGAATTTTGGCAAAAAATGTTGTTTTCCTACCTAGGCAGGACTTATTGACCGATGAGTTACATATAAAATTAAGTAGGTTTGGCAAACCAGTCAATATATTTGAAGTAGAATAGACTGTATTTAGCTTCACAGGAACATATTTTACATCCCGAAGGGTTCTGAAGATCAAACATTTTTAATTTAACTCAGTCTGAAGTGTTTTTGTTCTAAAAATCGATTCAGTAAAAGTTATGGAAACATTTTATTTTATTTTGTACAAAAATAAATAACTTTTGTTGCATTAATATTGATTAATAATTCTTGTTAATAAAACAAGGCTGACGGTTTACTTCGATGCTAAATACCGTTTAATAATCTTCAACGTCATTTTGGCATTTTAAAATTTCTAAAGACCGTTATTTTACGCAATCCCCTGAAAGCTTTTGAAATTAGAAATTAACAAAAATTAGTTGATTTCGTTAATTGTTGTTTTTTTTCAAATTTTACCGTTTATATTGCGTTTTTATCCTCTTAATTTTAAATCACTTAATGAACGCAGCACAAATTGATAACTTTTTTGGCGTTTTCAACTTTTTCTCTTGTGAATAAAATTTAATTAGTAGTTTTAATACCAATTAGTTTATTAAATGAGTCTATCTTCATCGCGCATACCTCTTTTTATTTCCTGCTCCATAAGTTGATAATATCATTTTTTTTTCGTTTTAATTTAAGTCACTAGTTTTTGTTGTTTTGGTTAAATGTTTTACATAAAAAGTGCCAAATGGTCAATAACCTTTATTTAATTAATTATTGTCCATTTTATTTTGTTTCAATTAAGTTGTGTCCTATAATTTTTCTAAATGAACAGTTATTTTTATGAATCAGTAGGTATTCGATTATGTATTCCAATTTTGGGATCAGATTCAATCAGATTAGTCGAAAAATAATTTTTATGTATTAATTTAATTTAGCCGATTGATTAAGTAGAAAAGGTACGGTATTGGTGTATAGTCCTTATATACGCACATTTATTAATGTTGAGAACCTTTACCGACACTATAAAATAAAACATCATTATAATTCATTTTTTTATATTTTATATTGCATACTTAGCAGAAGACGTTGTCATGACAAGAAAGATATGAAAACGTATTACGACTTGTAGTAAAATTATTACAAAGGCGCCAAACACCGGACTCATAATTAGCGTACTGAAAGTCACTATCCATTTACTTTCAAGAAATAAATTTCATTCAATCATATCTATTACGTTTCACCTACAAATTACAAGTTTGTACACCAGAAAGAAATAACATCGTTTCTAGGAATAAAAAGTTAAATATATGAAGTTGATGTATAGTTTACTTCGCGACTGAATTGAAATTGTCATCATGCAGAGATCTGATAAGAAGTAGCTTTTAGGGGCTGATGCTCCACGGGGGCTTTAACGCAGTAGGGTGCCTCTAAAACAAACAGAAGCGCCCCTGCCTTATGACTCTTAGTAACGGATTTCACTTGGCACTTACTTCTTCTGGTTATTTAAAGTTCCTTTATCGCTGTTACTTTATGCGCGCAGATTTATTTTACATGGTATTAATGTTTCATGCCCCAAATTCTCATTTATCGTACATTTCAAATTTGTAACTGTAGTTTTTCTGCTTTTGATTCAACATTTCGTGTATTATGTAATAACGATTTGTTTGTGTGTATTACTTTAGTGTTTACGGTGTTATTATTTCGGAAACAATGAAATTAGTTTTTTATGGAGAATATAGTTGTTCTGTGGTCATGACAAACCGGAGCCAACAAAAGGAAATGTTAAGTCTAACTGCATCTTCTCTCGTAATACAAATGATTGTTGGCAATTATTTTGTAAGCCACCTTTTTGTTAAAAGTTCCGAATATCGTCAGTAATTTTTAAATACACTTAGTTAAATTAATTTAACATGTTTTGCAAGCAATTTTGAAATTATTAAAATTTGATGTTTATGAACAAACTTATTTCATTTTGACACACTTTCTTTTAATCATTTGGACTATTTTTGAGGATTATTAACAAAAATTATCCGCCATCTCGTTGAAGGTGGTTTTTCAAGCTCAGTTCTGTAAACAATTACAGAAGAAAACAAAAATACTTGATTGATTTACAACAAAATCGTAGAAAAACCGAAAGCCAGAAAGTGAAATCTCTCTAAAAGAACAAATAGAGTATAAATTCCCAACTTAACGTATAAAACCAGGGGAAAATTCAATAAGATGAATAAGAAAATAACAGAATGATTAAAAAACATCAAGATGAAACACAAATCATTAAAAGCACTGAGAAGAAAACATGAACGGAAGTAGAACAAAATTTTAATTATCAGGATAAAATCTAGAAGCCAAGTGTGGGAAACACAAGAAAGAAAGGAGAACAAAGCAATCTAATTATTAAAGGTTTGCGAACTAATTAGCAAAATCAGAAACTATATAGTAATTGAAGTAATGCAGATATCCGTATACACATTTGGGATATACAGATCGGATAAATAAATAAAACGAAAAATAATACAAACGATAATCAATGGCAAGATCGTGACAATTGGGTTTCAACGAAACGAAAATGTGCATGGAGTAATGAAGAAAAATACATTATGAGCTTCAAACAGAAAAAAAAAAAAAAAAAAAAGAAAACACAAGAAATTAATGCAAGAAAAACTAACAGAGATCCGACAGCTTTTTTCAGCACCAAAGCAAAAAGAAAGATGGTAGAACTAACAAAAAAATTTGGGTCACATGGAGTTTACAAGGATTAAATAAAGAAGAAGGTATGGGAACACCATGTCACAGAGAAATTAAAAAATATATTTTTTTTTGTAATTTTCCAGTATTTAAACTCCTCTTTCAGTAGCCAAGAAAGCCTCTTTCAACACACACTGCAAGAAGGTCCAGCTAATTTTGTAGCACAAGAGAAGTGTAAAGAAGGCCATTGTGCCAAATGAAAAATAGAATTTAAAACGTATTAAATATTGCACATAAAACAATAACAAAATTCACTTTTGAAAAAAAAAAAAAAAAAAAAAAAAAAAAAAAAAAAAAACGCTTAGTAGTGGCCTACAAGAAAAATCAATCCAACAGAAAGATTCAAATAAACTAAAGGATTTTGATAATATAACAAAAAACAAGGATATAATCACACGCTAATATTTGCAAAATGAAACAGAAAAGGCATCAACTGTTGGTTACAAACAATTAAAGCTTACAATGTTGTTAGAAAACAGTGAATCTAAAAAATTATAATCTCCAACGCTGTATGGGGACAGATAAATGTATAATGGATTAAAAACAAAGAAACCAATATAATAAATAA